>VZTT01035795.1:4856-38128 GCA_013400855.1 Buphagus erythrorhynchus | reverse complement strand
CGCCGGTCCCCCGCCCGCCGCCGAGCCGCCGCCGCCGCTGCCCCTCTTCGCCCAGCCGCCCTGCTCCGCCTGCCCACTCGGCTTCAGGGTGGACCCCTTCACCGACTATGGCTCGTCCCTCACCGTCTCCCTGCCCGCCGCCCTCCAGCCGCACCAGCCCTTCCAGATCATCGTCCGCTACACCACGGCCGACGGCCCCGCTGTGAGTACCGGGCGGGGGTTGGTAACGTAGGAAAGCGGGTCCCGGGGCGGCTGGCAGAGCCCTCCCGTGCCGCCCGCGCCTGTCGCACATCTTTGCTCCTGTTCTAAGTGACCGTCGGGGAAGCGCCCCGGCTCCGCAGAGAAGGCGCGGGAGGATCTTACTGCCAGTCCTGTCCCTGGCCCCATCGCCCGGCAGCGCCAGCCCGCTGGGCAGCAGCATCTATCCCCTGCCTGCCCGCAGGGGCTCTCGGCACTGCCAGCCCCGCGGTCCCCGCCGCACTCAGCAGCGGTGCTCGTACTGACCCAGCCGCTCTCCCTCCTGCCTTCCCCCATCGCGTGGACACCAAGCCTATTGATCCCACCTCACGATAGTAATTTAGAAGTTTTTCGTTCTTTAAGGACATTGCAGTTGTTGGCGAGGAGAGTGAAAATTTGCAAACTCCTGCCTCGACTTAGTCCTTCAGGATAAATTATGTCATCCACAATGTGGGAGTTTCTCTGGGGGTTTTGCCAGATGCTAACAAAATCAGGCCTTGCACACCTAGGCTGGTGTTCCAACGAGCCATAGTCAGGAGCTTTGAGAAGAGCAGGGCTGATTCCGCATGTTCCTACAAGTTATGTGCTGAAATGAGAAATGGCCCAAAACACCCCTTTGGATGCAGACACGGAGGTTCTTCCATGTCTGTGGATTAGTTTTCTTCAGCAGTGAAATGCTTTAATTCTGTCATTCCTTTTAAACCCCAGCACCTTATTGCCAGCCTTTTAGGTGCTGCTTGTTAGATCTTGTGTTTCTAAGAAGTTATGACAGTGAAAACATTAAGTTCCCATTGAAACATCAGTTCTTTTTATTACTGTACAGTCTGTTCAGGTTGGAAAGCCAACTGAGATGATTTTCATCATGTAGTTCATGAATCTATTTGCAAAAGAAATGTTTTTTTATAAGAGTCTTGCTGCTTTATTGCATCTGTCTTGCCCAGAGGAATTGTCTCTCAGCCCTCTGATTTGGTGTTGCCATTGCACTGGTCAAAACCAGTAAATGTGTGGATCTATTTGAGTTTTACAGTGTATTTAACAAGAGCAGGAATTTAACATAAAAGCTTATTGCAAAACAACCCACAGGAAGTAAATAGTAGGCCTTTCCTCTTGATAGGAAAGTCTTGCTGATTAGAATGTGTTTGCTGGATGTTTCTTTGTCTAATTTTAATTATGTGGAAGATCACAAAAGTAATTTCATCCTTGGAATGATCTGGGTAGTCTTAATATATTGGCTTACTTGGAATAGTGAGTTCCAAATGAAGATTTTTATTGACAGAAGTTTCCTGTGGTCACATGGTGACTTTTTAATGTTGTAATCCTTCCCTAAAAGTGCAAAAATGAAGTAAGATTTTGGCACTTTTAAAGTTCAGATCCACTTGGGTATTGTTCCTTTTCACCTCTGGAATTCCTGGCTTTACTATTTCCTTGTACAATACTCTGCCATGTAGCTCACAGTGTGTTCAGAAAATTCTGTTCATTATTTTTTCCCAGGTTTATGAAGAAACCTGTTTCTTTTGTCCACTCTCTGCCTTGTTTATGGTGAGAAGGCTTTAAAGCTAACTTGGCATAGCTGTGTGCTCTGTAATCATTCTCAGTCTGGCTGAGCCACACCTCCCAAAGTACACGATAACATGCTTTCCTCCTCTTGAACAAATTGTTTTATTTTAGGCCAGCCTGTGCTTTCCCCTGTGTTTTGCCAGCCCTGTTGCCAAAGGGGCAGCCTGTCCTGCTGAGTCTATGGAGAAATCATCTCAGTATGATTGGAATACTGATCTGGCTTTGGGAATGTGAAAACCACTGGAAGGTTCAGGGCACTGATGTGATGTTCGTTTAGTCTCACCTTGTATTAATCCTTGGCCCCACACGCAGTCCTGTGTGGATGCTGGAAGAGGACATTTCTTCCATTCCCTCTGTTGTTGTCTTGCTCCCCATGGATCAGAGGTGAACTACCTATTCTTTATGCTATTTTTTGGAGTCTTTATTGTACCTTTAACAGTGTGTCCTGCTTCAGCTGATATGAAGCTGCAAGGGCTCATGTCAAGATTATTGATGGTCACAGCATTGAGGACATGTACTGCCCTTCCCAAGTGATACTGGAAAGCAGAAGCAGGCATTCTCACTGACATAAATCCTACCACGTTTGCTCACTCTCTATTGTAGGTTTTGGCTGGCAAAATATTTGTCCTCGAGTAGCACCTGTTGTAGCCCTTCATGTTCAGCATGCTGAACTATTTTGTTTGGATCCAAAGCAGTTTGGTGCTATTGTAGTGCTCTCTGTCATTGCTGTTTTTTGGCACAGCACTGCACTTTAGCAGGGATGAGTAACCCATATGTGTATAAGGGTCAACTGCTTTATACTCATGTCTTGTAAATGCTCTGGCAGTTCCTTTTCTCTGTCAGTGAGGCACAGATTTATAGTGTCAGACCTCTCTCTTCTAGAAGTTCTGTTTTCTTTGGCCATTCTAGGAGTTTATTCTCCTTGGGTGAGGGTTTATTTTCTGTGGGACCTTTAGCATACTTGTGGGACCTATAAAACAGTAAATGCATGTTACAGTACAGTGTGAATGTGTTGGCAGTAAGATCAGCAGCAGAGATAGTAGTATTTAAAATTGGAAACCTGTTGTCTTGATATACTTGCTTTGAGCCATCTGGACATGTTATTTGACTGTCCCATTATTTCTCGTGTGGAGGAAGAAGCCAAGATCTTTGGGTGTTTGATGGACATTGAGAGACAGCTGAGAGATTAAATCTGCCTTTCATAGAGCATTCCAGCTCCCTATGCTGTTAGGAAACCATATGCTCAGTACATCACCATTTTCCATCAGAGGCAAGACTGTCACAATCATTGTGTATCTCTCCTGGTGTGGGCTGAAGGCACACAGTTATCAAGTGTGTCAGGGATAGTAGTCCTGTTCTTCCTCTCCTTCTTCTCCCTCATCCCTTACTTCTTGGTAATACTCTTATGTGGTATTTTCTTTTTTCCTTCCCTAGAGAGAAAAATCTACACCTACCTCTTGCCCGCTGTGTCATTCCTCTGATTTGGCAGTGCACATCTAAACACCAGTGCTATTTTCTTTCCTAAAATGCAAATCGTCCTCTGGGTTCTGGTACAAAAAATTATAACATTTCCTCATCTTTAGGATTTAGCAGAAAGGACAGCCCTCTTTGCAGTCCTAGAAACTTCCCTGTAATTCCTTAGATTTGTCTTGATTCCTCAGTCCCCATAGAATGACTTGCTGCCACCCAGGTGTGCCTTGCTCCTTTCACGTGCTCTGCATCTCAGGTGTTTTGTTTACTTTGTCATCAGATAGAGCAGCTTGTTTGCCTAGAACAGAAGCTGTGGCTTTGCAGCTCTTCCTGTGACCTTCATCAATAATGCATGTAGAAACATGGAGAGGTTTAAAATTAAAAGAGGCTTAGCTAATTACCTTTGTCATTTGCCAGATTTGGGGAAAAGATTATGATCTAAGTCAATAAAAATTATACTCTTGGCAGGTGCCTTATAAAGTGTGAGCTTCTTTGCACTATTTAGGCAGGGGAAAGCCTGGGCCCAAAACCTGCCCAAAGCCTTTGTTCAGCAGAGGAAACAAGCAGGTTTTTTTAATTGGAATGCACCACAGAACAGCTTTAATGTGTGAAACAGCTTTTCTGTGTACATGAAAAGCTAGATAAAAATGAAGAGCATGATGATGATGTCATGTGTATTTCCCAAGGGGAAGTGGAGGAGGATTTTGGATGTGGAGTAGATGATACAGCCCCAAATACTGCTCTGTCCGTATGCTCCACCACCCGCCCCAGCAGCACCCTGAGCCTTGTTCTCCTTTCTGGGATGCTGCTTATACTCATTTTCCCTAGCCCATAGCCCTGCCTCTGTCCAGCAGCATAGCCTGCTCTATTTATATTACAGATCTATTTATATTGTTTCAGGATAACTTTCATCATTGTTCCAAGTGCGTCTGGAAAGCGAGACAGAGGCTTGCCATGTAGCTGCAGACATAAGAAAACAGGGGAAAAAAATACTTCATCCTCTGCAAATGTTTTCCCTTTTGGCTTGTGGGGCTGGTGCTTCGCTTAACTTCAACCAAATGTCAAATAAAGCAGGACTGGTTGAAAAGAAGTTGTCCTTAATTTATGGAGTTTCTTGTAAACAAGAATCAACTCTTGGTTCCCCTTCCTGCTTATGTTTTCCTCCTGCACTTCTTAGGGAGAACTTCCCCTTATCTCTCTGCTGTAAAGGTATCATCTGTCAGCCCTTTTTCCTTCCTACTCAAGTGCTGCAACTTAGGTGTGGTGGTGCCTTATCTCTCTGTTTTCTTTGTTAGCCTCTTCTGTCTCTCAAAAAGCAAAGGAAACAATATTTTGAAGATGAGTCTCTTCAGCAGGGCCAGCTGATACAGATTGGAAGTCAGACTCTGTGATACAAGCACAAAGCCACTGATCAGAGGAGTGTTTTTAAAAGGCATTGAGGCAAATCTTTGAGATTTAATTTCTGAGCCTCTTCCCTGGACCATTAGAAAACTACTGCCCTGTATTAAAATACAGTACTTTCATTTTTTTGTAAATATGTGTTCTGAGTGGAAGTTACTAGTTACTGGTGTGTAATGAGACATGTCCCCAAATGCCTTCTGGAACAGCTGTCTACAGTTCCATAATATGGCATTGGAGAAATTATACTCATTGCTGTGAGAAGCAAGTATCCATGAGAAATGTAGTGGAAATATGTAGCTATGTAGGTGTCCCTGGGCTGTGACCCAAGGCTGTGGGCAGTGCTACGCTGAAATGCGTGTGGATGTGAACAGACTGGGCTCCTCAGAAGTCCTGCTTTAAGCTTGTTTCTGGTCTTACAGTCTTGAAATAGAAGAGGATAATCTTAAAACAAAATTCAAGAGATTAATTTTACTTTTAGATAAAGATTTTTAATTTTGTAATGCCTCCCATCTAAAAAACCCCAAACATTTGCCAGCAGAAGTATGAGAGTCCATGGGAATAACTGAAAGCTGCTGACTGTGTGTTTCCTGTCCTCACCTTTCACTGATCCCCGGGGGTACTGCTGCAGTGGATGATTTAGGAGAGGAGCACACTGGCATCTGAGGAAGAAGGTCTAAAGGCAAGGGAAGAAGATATCAAAATATAACCTTATAGGACAGAAGGAGAGAGAGAAAACTTTAACTTCCAAAAGTTGACTAGGAGACAGAGTTGTTATATGTTGTTAAAACATGAGCAGACTTAGTACCCAGACTTCTCTTCTGTGTTTCATTCCTACCCCTTGAGGGCCAGAACTGAACTAGTATTTGCACGAACTGCTGTTCCCTGATCTCAGATTTACTGCTTGCTTTGATCTAAGAATTCAGCAGACTCAGAAGTTTTATTCCTCGGGCTTGACTGTTTCCAAGACTTCCAGTGGTTCCAATTTTATTGCAAATTTCACAATATTTGATATTTTCCATCAAAGTTCAGCTCCAGAGTTCTAGGATTACAAGGAAGTCCATATTTTAAATTGCTCCTACACTTCAAAGCTGGAGGCAGGGAGCATGTGAAAGCACAAACTTTTGAAACAGAAAGACCAAAAGGCAAATAATGGGAGTTTTTCTTATTATTCTTAATCTGTTCTAATTATTTGCTGAGGATACGACTTGTGATTTATTTGCTGTTTGGTACTGAAAATTGACGTGCTCGGTGGTGTGTTTTGTTGGCTTTTCTTCTGTGACCACCCAGAATCTCCTTATCCATTCTGTAAAAAGGGGCCTCCAGTGTCCTTGACCAGATGTTTCTTACATATACTGACTTTTTTGCATAGTGTCAAAATGTTTGATGCTTTAGCCAGGAGGGCAGTGTCAGGGTCACAGATAATGTTGTGTACACTGTTCAGCTTCAGGGATTTTTGTATAGTGGATTTGGGTTTGTTTTGGGTTGTTTTTTTTTTTTTTTCTTTTCAGCTTATGTTACCTCACCCTTTCTATTTCTCTTCATATTGAGTTATAAACATGGAGATATCCAGAGTACTCCCTTTGAGAAGAAGGCTGTGTGGATGTTTGTTAGGGACTTATTATTAACCAAGCAAATTGATACAACAGAAATAATGAGCGCCTGGAAGTCACTATGTTGCATGTCACCACTCAGTGTTCAGACAGTAAGAAATTTTTCTGAGCATTCCCAGCAAATAAACTGGAGTAGGAAGAGATATTGTTAGAGATGGAAATGTGTCCTGTGCCAGGTGTTCATCTGGGGAGCTAAACAGCTGAGGTGGTGCTTCTCCCCCACAATCCTCTTGATTTCATGTTTTGTTTTAGGCAGTTTTTCTGTGTTCTGTTTCCCTCATCTCTTCTTCCCATCGTGTTTCAACAGATCTGGTGGCTGGATCCAGAGCTGACATATGGCAATGCCAAGCCCTTTGTCTTCACACAGGGACACTCGGTGTGTAACCGCTCCTTCTTCCCCTGCTTTGACACCCCTGCAGTGAAATGCACTTACTCAGCTACTGTCAAGGTAAGGGATGGCTGTGAATGGTTCATGGAGCTCTTAGTTGCTGTTAACACATAGTTACATCAGGTATTTTTAGAAGTTTACACCTGGTAAAAATATTGTGGTTCAGTGTTATAAAGAATAGTGAATTTTTTAGGTTCAATTCTGGTTCTTGGGCCAGAATCAGGGTAGTACCAAAAAGGTAGCTCTGTTGCCTACCACTCTTGGGTCTTGCCTTCCTTGTACTTAATGCTGAAAGAATAATTGTGAAATGCAAATATGAGAATTTGTTTGGTCCCTTCCAATAGTGGTTATTGATGATAATACACAACTGTATTGTACCAATTTTTGGAAGAAAAAAACTGAAGTAGTTTGGAATCTGTATCAAATAATATTGCATTTTGTATAGATTAAATAATATGTGGGTGCGTTTGGGACAGCTGGCATATAGGAGGAGTAATATCTTTGGTTGGTATGTTTTCATGTATGGGCAGATTGTGGTATAAAAACTTGACATTTTGTCTTATGTAAATGATTGTTTTTAATGTACATCATCAGGCATAGATGAAAATGAACCAAAGATCTGTGGTTCAGTCATTCACCTGTAATTATCTGGTGAGTTGATGTGAATGATGTTGGTCTTCCAGGCTCCAGCAGGCATACAGGTGTTGATGAGTGCCACCCAAAGCTCCTACCTAGAAGAGGAAGGTGTATATCAATTTTACATGGAATATCCAGTTCCTGCCTACCTAGTGGCCTTGGTGGCTGGAGACCTCATACATGCAGACATAGGTCCAAGGTAAGATTTGCAGTGAGTTCATTCTGCATTTTATGTCTCTGCACAGTGCTTCATACTGTAAAGTAGTGCAGATATTGAGTCATTGATAAAGGAGCAGCTGGGTTCATGAACTGTGAGCACAGAGAGAGTTTGAAGTGTAGTTGGGTATAAAGAAATTCATGGCAGTGCACTGGCAAAGATATGTTCCTCTTTCATAAATGTTGCCTACTGTTCCCTGAAGTCATTACAGCTGCTTTCTGGTTGCCTTGTTGAAGGGATTTTTGGTTACCTCTTGCCATGTTCCATGGAGCATTAGTCTAGGAGGGCCCAGGTCTGATGGGAGGTCTTCTTGCTCTATTACCATACATGGAAGTGTGGTAAGCAGTCAGGCTTTTTTTTTTTTTCTAAGAGATAATCCAGTTTGCTGAAGTATCACCTGATGTTTTCTGTTTTCTGACAGGAGCAGAGTGTGGGCAGAGCCTTGCCTGCTGCCAACAGCCATCAGCAAGCTTTCTGGCATTGTTGAACGCTGGTTGACTGCTGCAGAGAGTCTGTATGGCCCCTATATATGGGGAAGGTGAGTTTAATCAGTCTCCTGGGAATGTGCAATGAGAACAAAATAAAACAGTATTGAGAAATTATCATGCTTTCTCCCTATAGCAAGGCAAACTAGCATTTCAACTGGCAGCATTCTAGTGGTTGAAAACAGACACTGGACTTTTGTCTCCACAAGTGGCAGGGAGGATCATGGACGCATGGAGGTGTTTTAGCTGGTTTGCAGGGCAGAACTGAAGATTTCTAAACAGTGGAACTTTGCTGAGGAATGAGGCTTTTTCATACTACAGTGTTTTGTGATGTAAGTCCAGCACTGGGCCAGACACTATTTAAAATGTGTGGTCGTTTTATTTATCTCATTTATTTCTGTGTTTGTTGTGGCATGCCTGAGAATACTGAAAATCTCAGTACAGACTCACTGAGAATCTAAGTCTCCCAAACCAACGTTAATAATTCTTGAATAGCTTGACTATGTATTAAAAAAGAGTGGATTTGAGAGAATACTTGCACTCTTTGGATGGGAGAAGATGTTTACAAAGGTTTCCTATATTTCTTTGCTAAAGGTAAGCAGGAAGATCACCTTGCTGTTGACTTATAAAATATTGCATGAAATAATCTGAGAATATGGCCCAGTGTGCCAGAGCTGATCACTGGTAAAAAAAATTTAGAAAACAAACCAAATATTACTGTTGTGTTCTGAAGTAGACAGGTTAAAGTTATTTTGCTGACATTGCATGTATAGGAAATCGATTAATTAATTGACAGCTTCCTTCAACTCTCTTTCCTAGGAGCCTCTGGGGACTCACCACTGTGTTACACTACTGTTTATAGTGTAAACACTTCTTGTGGATCCCAGATACACAACTTGTGATGAATTTGTGTGTGTGAAGGGAGCATGATGCTTCCGGGCATCCACTGCACATCAAAAGACTGTCAAGTCTTTATGTCCAAACATAAACAGATCCTTGGCCAACAAAATAAATTGTGATCCTCTGTTCAGAAGAATTAGGCATCACTGGTCTAGAAAGTTTGTCCCTGAAATCACAAGAAGATCTCAGAAGAGCTAGCCTTCTCTAAAGGAAGAAAAATGTTACTGTGTCTTCTGAAAGAAGAAAATATTACTGTGTGTTTTCTAGCTGCAATTTACTCATCTTCTTTCTTCTCTCCCTAATTTTAGATATGACATTGTTTTTCTTCCTCCATCCTTCCCTATTGTTGCCATGGAAAACCCATGCCTGACCTTCATCATCTCTTCCATTCTGGAGAGCGATGAGTTTTTGATCATTGATGTCATTCATGAAGTTGCCCACAGCTGGTTTGGGAACGCGGTCACCAACGCCACGTGGGAGGAGATGTGGCTGAGCGAGGGCCTGGCCACGTACGCGCAGCGCCGGATCACCACCGAGACCTACGGTACAGCTGCAGAAACCTCTCCTTGTGCTCCTTACCATGACTCAGAGTTGCCTGCTTAGAGGATTTGCCTTGGAAGCTCAGAATTCTGTAGGGAGCTGGTTTTCAGTTCAGTTTTGTTTTATTTCTGGAACACACACCCACACACAGCCCCAAACTTTGTGTTGAACATCTTGCATATTTAGAGTTTGACGTTGTCTTGGCTTTGGTGGGCTCAATACTTGATATGGTACCAGGGGCTTTGAGTGAGGTGTGCTAGCACAGTGCTGTGGAGACTTGGAACTACTGTTGGGTACCAGGAGGTGCTGATATGTCAGAGCAAGGTGAGCAGAGGATGCTTCAAAGACAGATGTAAGAAATCTTATCACAGTTATGTTGTGAAATAACTGTCCTCTGAAAAAGTGTCCTTTTGATTCTGATCAGTTAGTAGCTACCTACTGTTAAAAAGAATGATGGCAGTAGCACTAAAAAAAATGCACATATTTATGTAGCTGTTTATGTGCTGGAGGCTTCCTGCAGGATTGTAAGCCCTGCCTTTGCTTGTGTCAGTGAATTTCACAGGTCAGTTTTTTGGTGCTGTCTTTGGAATATGTAAGTAGTAAATTATTCCTCTTGCTTTTAGGTTTAATTGGCTTGTTATTGAAGTGAATAATGGGAACGTATGCTTTTGTAGTTTGTCCCATTATGTTCTCAAAAGCTAGTTCCACGTGTTTTCTCAAGCATCCATTGTAAACAATCTTAGAAAAGTTCCTAGAAATCTTGGCAGCAAAAAAGTTAAGAAGAAAGCATTTGTTTTTAGTATTGTACATTGTTTTTGGACATGAGCTGATGACAAGTTTAGGCAAAGAAGTGCTCTGAGCATCTATGGAGATGTTACAATGCATATTATGTGTCTCTGAAAGCTGTTTTATGTTGAGTAATTCTCAGTGGGTTGTACCGTCCTAAGTCACATTTTATATGACAGTAATGTGAGTAGGTCAGCAGATATCAACCTATTAATCATCTTAGTCTGTTCCATCCAACACAGAACAAAGTCCTTGCTGATTTTGGTCTGGTCTCTAGAGCTGGTTGTTTCAAGAAGCATTTGCTGGGAAACTAAAAAATGTCTTTCCCTGTGCAATTCTTTAGTAAGCTCTTTCTCCATTCTATTTTGTTTCCAAGACAAACCTCTGATCTAAATCTTACCATTTCTGACATAACTTCTGGAGTATCTTCTGTTGGTAGTAAACAGGCATCTTTGCAATGATACTGCTTATGGAAATTTGAGTCCACTGACTACCACTCCTCTTGGATCTTGCTTAATTCTCCTCTGTGTAGCCTGAAGTAATTGCCCTTAACACTAGTTATCCTAGTTCTTGCTTTCCCCTGCGAAGCACATCCACTTCTTTCTCTGATCATACACGTTCTCCTGTTTTCTTAATGTATCCTGGTTCTTAATTCACATTTGGCTATGTAGGATTCGAGTGTTACATCTAGACTCTGAGGTTGTATCTATGTAACACACCCTATATTCGGGTTTATTAACATTTTAACCTTCTTTGCTGAGTTTTTCGTATGGATGTTAAGTATCTTCTGAATCTAAATATCCATTTTGTAGCTTCTAATGTATGCAAGGGCAAATGAATGATCTCTTGACTTGGCAGTGTAATACAGCTAGTTTGGTTTGAAAGCATGGAACGCTCTACATTGCAGTTAGGGAGAAGAGGAGGAGTAGCTTACCCAGTCACAACTGTAAAAAATCCTAATGAGAGGAACGTGAAATACTTAGGGCAAAAAACAGGTAGGATGATGGATAAAGCTTAAAAAATATACACAGGATCTATAATAAAATAACCAAATCCAATCCTTTTCTCTTTCCACTCAAGAGGTGACGTTTGCTTAGTAATATCCTTGACACTGAGTATGCAATTGTGTTTACTATTCTACCAGTGACAGTATGTTATTGTAGCACTTGAGTGCTCCCTGAAAGTTACCTGTCCAATACTTTTTTCAGTGCTGCTCTCCTTATCTTGCAAGAACTAATAAGATGATGCCAAGGATGTAAACTTTAGCATAGTTTTCATGATGTTTTGTTTTTCAGTGCAGCCTGATGCATGATCAGAGTGAGGAAGAACACTGGGTTCGGCTCTAACTTCCATTACTAATTACAAGGATGTTCTGCACTCAAGTTTCTCTGCCATTACATTACTGTGATTCTGTCTCACTGTTCTGTCTTTTGCACCTGCAGCAGCTTTTACTTTGTCCCTGTGCCAGTCCTGCACAGATCAGATTTTGCTGATCATTTTCCCACAGCTAACAATTTACTTTCTCGGATAGGAGCTGCATTCACTTGTTTGGAGACTGCATTCCGCCTCGATGCTCTCCACAGACAGATGAAACTCCTTGGTGAAGACAACCCGGTCAGCAAGCTTCAGGTTAAACTGGAGCCAGGTATTGCTTTTGGCTGAGGCTGCTCTACACAAGATTATACACCATGATGGAATATTGACAAAAAATGACTAATATTTACATGTCCTTTATGAAAAAAAAACCCAACAAACACCAGGTTTGTAAACCAGTCTAAAAATAAGAAAGGAAGCTTTGCTTTCAAACTTTTTTCAAGGCTGGATAACTCATCTTTATAGATATTGTTCTGTGTAAGAGCAGACTTACTGAGTAGAAGAATGTGAAAATCTGCCTTGAAAGCCATATGGGTTTGAAATTCTGGATATGTAAAATAAAGTATTTTAAAATGGAAATATTTGGAAACATAAAATCCTCTGCTATTCAATGTTCTTCTTTATGTGTTCATGTAAGAACTAAGTATGTATGTATTTAACATGCAGATAAACAGGTACTTGCTCTAAGTTGAGCTGTGCAGAGGCTGTTTGGTTATTCCCCGAGCCAGATGCATGACTGTGCTCCACATTTACCTGTCTCCTTCACTGGTAGTTCTCTAGTTCTGTGGTCACAGCTGGGTGGGTGAAGCAGTCTTCTATCTGATGATATTTAAAACAACCTAAAATGCAAGTGGAGATGATATTGGAGTCAAATGGAATGGAAAAGCATGTGTTGGAAGCCTCAAAAAAAGAGCAAGTGGTGATTACCTTATATTGATATCTTTGAAAATTTGTGCTATGGTGATTCCTAGAACCTGGCACTGAAAAAATAAAAAATTATTTATTTTCAAGTTCCGGATCTGTTTTCAGTGACTTATTCCATTGAGAATTACTACTTACCTTACAATTATTGATTTTTAAAAAAATATAATTTTTCAGGCTGTGTCTTTGGACTGCATCTATTTAATTTACTGCAGTAACTTAAATGTACTGACAACAAGCTTAGTTTTTTTAAGGCACTATGTCTCACCTTGGTGATCTCTAAGGGGTCTGTATAACTCAGAAGGGCTGGAAATCACTCGCCTCATTAGTTTCCTATCATGTTGTCTTCTCCTTTCAGGTGTAAATCCCAGTAATTTAATGAACCTCTTCACCTATGAGAAAGGCTACTGCTTTGTTTACTACCTGTCCCAGCTCTGTGGTGACCCCAGACATTTTGACTCCTTCTTAAGAGTGAGTGTAAATATGTGTTGTCTTGAGATTTAGAGCTGATTTGTTGTTGTTGTTGTTTGGGTTTTTTTTCCACAGATTCTTTCACTATGGCTAATTGTTAAGGGTAGAGTTGTGTACAAGTGTGTCAGAGATGGAGGAATGTTGTAGGCTTGTCAACCGACGTGAATCTTTCTACAAGATTTCTGAGATTCTGAGCTTATGAGGCGCTAGATGCAGAGTACTAGTATATTTTTGTTATCTCTTGTTCTGTGCTCCAAGTAATTAGATTGCTGGTCCAGCAGAGATTGCCTGTGACTGGAAAGATGTGACTCGATTCACTACTAAGAAGTGTTAACTTGGGTTTTTTTAACCAGGGTGACAAAGGGTATGGGTTACTATATTGGGGCACGTCAGTGCCTGGAAGCACACTTGCAAAACCTGTAGAAAATTGCCAGCTACTCCTTGTTTTGGAAAAGGAAAATGAAATTATACTCAGCTGCCAATGTATTTGCAGCTACTAATTTTTTTTTTCTTGTTATGGTGCTTCTTTATTTAACTGGGTGGGGAGGGAGAATATCTTTCTTCATTTTTTTTAACCTTCAAATAATTGTTCCTACTCTTACGTTTGTATTTTTTTTTGTTGTTGTTGTTGTTGTGGCATGCAATGGTTCTACATCAAAAGGAAGCTGTCTTGCTCCTAATCATAATTTGAACATTTTACTATTTTAGGCCTACATTGAGAAGTATAAATTTACCAGCGTTGTGGCTCAAGATCTTCTGGATTCCTTCCTGAATTTTTTTCCAGAGCTGAAAGAGCAATGTGTTGAGAGCAAAGCAGGTAGAAGATTCACTAAGTTAACTGTAAACACTGTAGAAAACTTGGATGTTAAATTTTGTGCTTGACTTGGAGGATGCACAGGGAAGTGCTAAGGCAAACAAAATAGTTCGGAAACAACATGTTCTTGGCAGAATTTGTGGTTACTGCCTCTATGTTGGGGAATGAGAACCTCTGAAACTGCTAACAGTTTTGGCATTAATTAGCTGAGTGTCTCTTGGTTAAGTTTCTCATTAACTCACCTTTCACTCTGCAGACAAATGATCAGTGCTTGTGAGATTTACACATGCTTAAATGCAGGGAAAAGGTGAACACACTTTGAAATGTTATCTATTTTAATAACAGAAAATATGCTTTGAGAACTGTAACTTCTCCAAGATCCTACCCATACATGTAAAATCTCTTCCAGAATGTTTCACTTTCACTTATATCCCCTATTGATAGCTGTTGGTGGATTTGTGGAAGGTCTGTGGCCTATCAGGTGCTTATTATCTTACTTTCTTTAAGAAATGAGACTTATGTTATCCTGCCATGTGTCCATCCCTGTGAGGAGCTATTGAACCCATTGGTCAGTTTAAACCAGACTGGTGGAGTACAACTCTTAAGGATACTGGGTATGCAGGCTTTGTGGAGAGGAAACTGCCTGTGGAGAGGTGTAGATGAGAGAGTTTACTGTGGGAAAAGCTGCAGCATGAGCTCAGTGTTCTGTTTTATTTGGCCCACTGGTAGGCTAATGAGTTAACCACAGAATTTGCTAATTTTTGCCTAGTTAATATTCAGGGGATGCAGAAGACAGAAGTTTTAGTGTAGATGTATTGCCAAGGGTTAGGAAAGTAGAAGGTGGTAAAAGGTCAAGAGGAAGAGCTCTGCTGGAAAGTAGGCTCTGCTGCTTGTGAAGAAACTTTTTTTGTTGTTATTAGTTGCATAAATAAATATAAATTGCTTGAGTTTACTGGTGGATAGGAGGAGTTTAGTCAGCACTCTCACCTCCTTTCATTTTACAGAGTGGATTTGCTCCATATTTGTCAGTCTTCCTCAAAATTCTGAGAGGGAAATGCAGGCATGCAAGTATTAGAGCATAAATTGGATATAGGTACTTGTCAGCCTGGTTGCCTTATAAGACCATGTGTGTTTCTTATACTTACTGTACTGTTGAGCTCTAGAAAACTCACAGTGAGGTTTGGAGAGGTGTTGCTGGCACTCTTCCAGGTGTTCCATAGGCTATCCCAAGACTGTTGTGTCACTATAACTATTGATTGCTGTTGTTAGAACCTCTCTTAACTATGCTAGAAGTGGTCCTGTACTTTGAGGCAGCCAAGCCACCTGCAGAGATCTCTGCTCCACATTTTTGGTGCTCCTCATTCCAGGACTGGAGTTTGAACGTTGGCTCAATGCTACAGGACCTCCGTTAGCTGAGCCAGACTTATCTCAGGGATCCAGTCTGACCAGACCAGTGGAGACACTCTTCAAACTCTGGACCACAGAGCCTCTGGACTCTGTTGCTGCTGCCAGCAGTGTTGACCTCACTAAATGGAGAACGTTCCAAACTGTGCTTTTCCTGGACAGATTGCTGGATGGATCACCACTGCCACATGGTGAGAACTCTTACCAGGATAGTAGAAAATTATTCCTGGAATAATTGATTGAATTCTTAAGATCCCTGCCTCTGGTTGACATAATTCATTTAAAGTCAGGTTGATGTCCCAGGCCATGACAGAGGGGTTGAAAGAGGTGATCTTCACAAGTCTTTCTCAGCCGAATGGATTCTATGATTCTGTGATTTTATGAATTGTTACTATCTGATGACCCTCAAAATTGACAAAATAGGTCATAGATCTTCCTCTGTGTATATGCTCTTTTCAGAGGTGATAAAAAAGCTCTCGGAATGTTACTCCTCCCAGCTGGACTCCATGAATGCAGAAATCCGTATCCGCTGGTTGCAGATTGTAGTCCGAAATGACTATTACCCAGACCTTTACAAAGTCCGTCGCTTCTTGGAAAACCAGGTACTAACTGCTGGATTAAAATCACTGCACCTCTCAGTGCATGAGACATGTGCATGAGACATGCGACGTGAAAGACCTTGGAACTTCTGCTTCCTGGCCAAGTGTAGCCCAGGTGTGTTGCGAAGGGGCTGAGCATGGCTCACCTGCTAGCGGTGGGGAGGAATGGGCAGATGTAATTTCAAATGCCTACAGATAATCTCTGCTTTTCTAGCCTGACTCAATACCCTTGTCCTAGCTCTGCCCCATGCATTTTATGTATTGCTTTGTAGCAGCCCTGGCTTTTCCAGACAGGTTTTTGCGCTACTAAATCATGTGATTATTTGAATATTTACACTTCAAACAAGGCTAGGGCTCATCGAGTTCTTTTCAGTAGTTGTTATTGTGCATGTGCAAAAGGTTAATGCATATGTTCAGTGTAGCCTCTTCTATTTGGCCTTTAAAAATAGTTCTGTTATTTGTGGAAGTAGCTCAGTCTCAGAGAGCAGGTGTTTTTTTTTTATTACCATTCATAAAAATCCTTGCATCAGACTTAGAATAGACTCATCTGTCTTTTGAAGAAATGTGTTGCTTGTCTCCAGTCTGAAGTTACTCAGGGCTATTGGAGTGTAGCTGTAGAACAGCTGAACTTCTTGACTTTTATTGAAGTGTTTTTATCTTGTTTTCCTTTTTTGTAGATGTCTCGGATGTACACAATTCCACTTTATGAGGACCTTTGCACTGGCACCCTCAAGTCTTTTGCCTTAGAAATTTTTTACCAGACCCAGAACCAGCTGCACCCCAATTTGCGGAAAACGATCCAACAGATCTTATCCCAGGGCTTGAATCCACTTCCTGCCATAGACACTACAGCAGTCACTACAGACACACCAGCAATGATGCTTGAGGACAAAGTCTCAGAGGCCACAAATGGTGCCATTTCACTCAGGGATGTCAACGTGTCTGCTTAGATCACCAGTTCATGCCAGCCACGAAGCTTGAAAATGGAGACAGAAACAGAGGAAAGATACCAAGCGTTGCCTCCTTTCCCTCAGGCTTGCAGCTGCAGTGTGCTGTAACTGGATTTCTCTCCCAAAACATAAAGCAAATGTGCCTTCAAGTAACCAGCGTGTGATGCTGCCAGGTTTCAGAGATCTCCGCCAGCTGTGTGATGAATATTTTGATTCAGTTTATACTGGGCAGGGACTCCTGGGCTGTTGCTTCTCCATGGAAAGTGGATAGTTCCCTTTCCTGAGGCTCTTCTGGATGGTTTCTCTGGATTTGTTGTTTGGTGGGGGGCGGGTTATTTTTCTTATTATTTTTTCTTTTTTTTGTCTGAGGCCACTGAGGCATGTCCTACTTGCTGTGTGTATGTTTTTGGGGAGTGTGTATGTGTCAAGCTGTCATTGTCCTAATATTTGGGCTAAAGTTCTGCAAAGGAGAGACTCAGGAATTGTTAGTGGCAGCATACATGTTTTCATGTTATGCTCCTTCCTGTGACAGAGGTATTGTGATTTGGGAGGAAGGAGACTAATGCTTAAATGAGAAACTAATTTTAAATAGCTCCTGTTCCCCCTTGCCCATAAGTGGCTAAATAATAATAATAATAATAATGCTCTTTATATATATTAAAAGATATATAAAAAAGAACAGGGAAACATAATGATGGATTTGAAATCCTTCTGTAGTTAACCCTACTCTCAATTTTCCCTTTGCACTCTATGGGACAAGCAATAAAGAAATGTGTAGGCTTGAATTTTCAAAAAAGTTAAAATTAGGTTCCCAAATGCCATCAATTCTGGTACTAGCTGGATGCCTAAATCTTTTTAACTGTTTTGACAAATCTAGCTGCAACTTTTGCTAGTGTGTCAGGATGTGTGGCACATGCATCAGATGCACTCTGTGTCACCTATTCTGTCCTTTTGGAGGAATTAACAAGACCTGTAATTTTTTAAGATCCCCAGTATATCTTGGCCTGTAAGTCAGCCATGAAAATACCCATACTAGGATTTTACCACCTTGAATAATGTTTGCCTGAATAACAGTTGCCCTGTCATATGATAGTCTGAGGGAATCACCATCTTTCTTGATGTGAAACTTTTAAGTCTCGCTTTACCCAAGTCTGTTTTCTGACTTAATGGTTGGAGTAAGGTGCCATTTCATTTCCCTGGTGTGCTGTTTCTCTGGATCACTGGCCAGCCATGCAGGATGGGAAGACACTGTCTTCCCTCTGTGCTGTTTGGTCTCAGGAAGCTGAGGGCAAAGTGTCCTGGGGTATTGCAGAGTACAGGCGATGGTTCTTAGACTCTGTGCCACAAACATTTTAACATGTGGGTACCCATGTGCTCTCTGTGAGCTCCCACAAGGCATCTCTGAGCTGATGCATCACCAGGATACTATGAACAAAAGGCAAAACATTTGGAAAAGGCTCAGCTAACAGAGATGTGAGAGAGAAATTGTTTTATACTTCAGGGCAGATTTTAGCCCTGCTATGGGGATCTGCATAGACAGGAAGAGGAGGAAATTTGGGACGGCTTTTTTTTCCTTCACCAAAAGTATCTGTTTACACCCATGTGTGGATGGGGACTTAGGTGCTGTTACTGGATCTGCATTTTCTGGCTTTAAATGAATTTGGACTTCACCATAGCCTTAGCCTGGGCTGAACTGGGATAAAGCAATAATAAACTCAGGCCTCTATAGTGCTTCATTAGTTTTAAAAACGGGCCATCAGCATTTTTGGGCTTCAGAACTCCAAGCTCTGCTCTTTGCTCCTTGAATGGGATTATCTTTTAAATTCTGTTTTGTTTTCCCAGAAAGGATGGAGAATGATGTTTTCTACACAAATCTCTTTCCTTTTCATTTGTTGTTCTATTGAAAGAGATTTGTACAAGCTGACTTTACACTTCCGGAGTTGCCGCTGTTGGTGCTGGGTCTCCTGGGCATCACTGCCAGCAGCGGCAGGCTGCTCGAGACCAGGAGCCACTAGCATTTTTTGGAATCACGAGCCTCTGTTTTAACACATTTTATTTAGTGGGAGAATGTTTCTGACCCTGGTGGGAATTTTTCATTTACATGGATGCCTTATGATGATTGTGAAATTAAACTAAGCTTTGTGACAAGTTCAGCCTTTTGGGCAGTTTTTTGGCGTCCTTGTGTGGAAGAGCTAACTTGGTACATTGTCTTTGTTTTGTCCTTTTCTGGGGTGTAGCATAGAGGGAGTTTGGAAGCTCTTTCAAAGCTGCACAGGAAGGTGCTGGAGAGGTGGCAAAAGCTAATGAACAAAAGTAAATATCTATTGTTACTAGAACTGACTGAAATACATCAGATCAGCTCTGTGTTTGCATTGACACCCATCAGAGCAAGGAAATGCTGGCTGAACCGAACAGACTGTTTCCTGGTTAAAGAACACAAGATGCAAGTTAGTGTTTCTGCTCTCATTTCTGTGAGATCCCATCAAATGGCTTTTTACCTAGGACTTGTTTTCTGAAACACAGAAGCAAAGCAAGATTTTTTGGAAGTATTCCATGCATCCTCCTCCAGGTACTTCTTTTTCTCCTGTGAGTGAGAAATACATTTTTTATTTTGTAGAGACAAAAAATTGGCAGCAAGTTTGTGGAGATAAGCCTTCCTTTCACTGACAGAAAATAAATTGGTGCTTCAGGCTACTTGCTGTCTTGATTTGTAGTAGACTTCACACTGACAGGCAAATTAGACTGTGATTAAATATAAACTATTTGCCTTATCTTTGGTACATTCATTTCTGATCTGTTTAAGTTATATTAGACATCAAATCAGTTTTATTCAAACAGATGCCAAGAGATTGGGTTATCTTTTTTATTTTGAAAATGAAAACTATTACTTTATTTCATTGCAGCTTTGAGCAGAGCAACAGTAGATCTAAAAATATCACTTGAGGGAAAGCTCTGAAGAGCCAAATCGTTTAATAAACTGGAATATTTCTGACTTAATTTTTTAGCATGTCATAGCCACATTGGTTGATACATTCAATATAATTCTTGTTAGCTACAGTGTACTCTGTTAAGCTTGTATCACTAATTTTGGTGTTATGTTACATTGCAACATTTTAACCACATACTCCATCAACCAAGAACAATTCTATCAAGTATCCCAAGCATTCTGCTTCAACCAGAACTCTCTCAAGTTCTCGCACTGCAGTGACCTTGGCCGTCGCCTTTTTCAGATAACACAGGACCTTCTGTACATCTAAGCTCATGTGCTGCTCTATTCACTTAGGTCAAGCACACTTCTCGCTCTCCTTGTTTATTCAAAGATAGAACAACACAGTACAGTCCACACTAAAATCACATCACACTTCTTTTCACACGTTTTACTATAGATTGATAAATCTGAAAGCCACTTTGACCACAATATCAGACTTGGTGTACAAGAGAAACTGTACTAGAAATCAGTGTGAGATTTTTCAAGCCACTGTCCTGTGTGACACAGAATTATTGTCAGTTGTGAGGACACAGTTTGACACTGATTTTGTTGAAGCCCCAAATAAATTGGTTTAGCTGTTCATTACGTGCATCCCTGAAATGCATACCTAATGTCTAGTTTGGATTTTTCTACTTTTATCTTCCAGCTCTGGAAACTACTGCTTTGTTTGTGAAAGTTAAAGTTCTTACTCTCATATAAACTACTTACCTCTTTCTCATGTAAGCAGTTTTAATTCTTAATGAAAACAGATTGATTGGTCTATTGCTGCAAGGTGTCTTCCACAACTTTGTGTATTGATTTAGCTTGGGTGGAGCATGATGTTTCAATATCCTTTTAAAGTGGAAATTGCACACTGTTTCTCAAAAATTACCTCAATTGCTGCTGTATATTCCACATCAACTTTAAAATAATTTTTTATTAATATTGTCCATTCATCCTGTTTTTTCCATTAATAGCAGTAGTAATTTGGGCACCTGTTGGCATATGTCTTACCTGGACATGAGAACCTTTTAAACATAAAGGTGGGTAGAGAAAAGCTATTCCATATTCTGGAGGTGACTTTTCACTCTATACAGAGGGATACTAGCTAGTTGTAATAAATGATTGAGCCTGTGTGAACACTTCCCTTCAGTCCTCTTCCTGCATGTACCTTCTGCACTGGCAAACTCAAGTCTTAGACCTCTGATTTGTTGTTTGGAGAATTATGATTATGGTGAACATGATATGCTCTGTGTCCAACAAGGAAGGTGTTCTTATATACTAGAGACGAGTCTTTCTCTAAAAATGAAATGGCATTAGTGGAGTTTGCAGAGCATTAGACCCTTTTCCAAAATCATATTTACTGAGGTGCAGCATCCTGCGGGCTGTGGTAGCCAGGCTGGAAATTTGGAGCTGTGCTCTACCTCTGTGTGTGCCTGAGGTAATGAGAGAGGTCTATAGCCCCAAATACCCACTACAAAATCTCCCTTAAGCAAAAAGACACTTTGTGCTATTCCTTTGATGCAGGTCTGATCACTGTCAGCTGGGTATTGCTTGTGCCTTCCTAATCCTGGTATCAGGATTCAGAGAAGTGGAAGAGCTCTCTTGTGAACAGCTTCCATGCATCAGAATTTGCAGAAACAAACACAAACATTGGGCCCAGCCACTGCTGCTCAATTACTTTTACTCCTCTCCCTGTCCTTGAACCACCAGAAATTGGAGACAAAAGCAAAGATGGGATTGATGAAACCCCAAAACTGGCAAACAACCATGAAAATATCAAACACTATTCTAAAGGATCATCTTTATTCACATGAAAATGAGCTGGACACGAATTTAGCTGGACACAAATCCCTTTTAAATTTCTATAGCAATGGGACTCAACCCCTCTCAGTTTCCAAGGAGAAATGAAGCACCTACGTTAAAGTGGACTGAGAAACAGGTTGACAACAAGGCACGTATAATTTTGTCTTAAAGTATTATCTTCAAGACATTCTGTCTAAATAGACCTGTGTTTTGTCTTCAGGAACAGTTTAATCTAGCAGAATTACCAAGAGGCAAAAGGGAAAGTTCTCTGCTGCTTTCATTCCAACGAGTTTTGAGTTAACAGAAAAAAAATCATCAGTTGCATACTGTATTTATTTACCCCTTTCCAACCTTGCAGTGGTGCAGGGAAAGCATGTCAAGTATCTGAGAGACCAAGATAATATCTATCTCTTTCCTCCTTCTAATAGCTTCATAAATAAATAGTTAGGTATTTAACTAATTAACTGTTGCAGGCTGGATGTCCTGTATTTACAGTTAGAGCTCAACATTTATCCTGCTTTCTAGAATCGGTCCTCTAATGGAATTTATGCAGTTGTGTGATTGCTGTTTCCTAAAGAATGCAGGGGTGAAATCACACAAATCAGAGCCTCACTGTTCCTGACACAGAGACCTTTTTTTCCCCTTTTTTTCCCCCAACAGAGCTCTCCTGTGTTGCTTACTCGCAGCCACGCAGCTGCAGCTCCCTCGCATGAGCCCTGGACAAGAGGGTTATTCTTACTGTCAGCAATGTTTCCTCTGCTCCTGAAAGGGTCAAAACTCCAATGTGAAAAGTCTTGTTTGTTGATTAAATTTGCAGTGTGCAGGGGAGAAGCCTTGTGTCTGTACAACAGGCATGACCAAGGAGCAGAGAACCTATTTTGAATGTCAGGGGGTTGGACAGCGGCTGCAGTTACTTGACAGCATTTCCATCTGCTAAGGTTGGCTGAGAGGAGGATTTCGGCATTCATGTCTGATAAAAGCCAGTCGGGCCCATGTTTTCTGTGGGTCTCTCTCATTCAGATGACCTCTCTACCTAGGGACCAGGTGACCTTAGACTTAAACACATCATCACAGGCAAATGTGAAAAACAGATGTTTTGGTAAACACCTCATCCTTCCACAGTGGCTCAGCAGCTTCTTTATGGACCACACCTGAGCTCCTGGAGAAACACTGATGTGAAAGGTCCAAACATGAATAAGACAACATCCTCCTTCAAAACCATGGTGTGCCCTTATTTCTGCATTTCTGTTCTTTGTTCCTGAGCTAGGCAGTACTCTTAAGGCACTTTTTCTACTTCTACACTGGTCAGCGGTATCTATCAGAATATGGGAATTAACATATCTCCTTTGGCGGTTCAGCCCGTGGACGACTATATAGTGATAAACTATCCAAAAATGTGATCTTTGCCGTTATGTCAGGAAAACATTTGATGAAGGACAGCACTTTCTCTGGGTTTCTCTGTCACAATCTTCATGAAAACACTTTGGTGTCATTTTCCTCCGCCCGTAGGAAACCTGAGGAAATCTCAGGCTCGTTTGCAATGTCTCCCAGGTATTCCCGGCCAGGGACTCTCACGGATCCCGGGGACGCTCCTGCACCCCTCAGCGGGGGGCGGGGCCAACGCGTGGTACGTGTTACGTAGCGCTCGTTGATTGGTCGACGGCGCCGTCCGTCCTGCGTGGCTGGGCGGGGCCGCGCGTGCCGGCGTTGCCGGGTAACGGCCGCCCCGGGCAATGGCGGCGGGACCGCCCCGCGGTGAGGGGGGACCGGGAGCGGCCGGGCCGACACCTCTTGTGGGGACAGGGGGCTGAGGGGCAGGAGGAGGCGTGTGCGGAGAGGCCCTGTTCGGGCTGGGTGTGAGGAAAAGGGTGTGGGTGGGGAGCTTTGTGTGAGGGTGCGCGCAGAGCGGGGTGAGGGGACCTCAGTGGGTGTAGGTCCCCTCAGAGGCCCCCTTCTCTTGCAGCTGAGCGGTGTAGGGCGGTATCTGGTGCTGGAAGAAGCCAGCAGTGTGGTGGTTCCAGGTGCTCCGGGATAGAGTTAGAGGCTGTCCATCCCTAAATAGATCCGCCATGCCTGTTTGTTTCCCTGTTACGATTCCCCGGTGACACTCGCTTCTGTTGCAGGTTGGTGCCTGGCGATATAAAGTCGTAGGAATAGCCAGCAAAGCTGCTTAGGACTGTGTTGAAAATGCTGGCAGAGAAAAAGCAGTTAATGGTGGCAAGAGACCTTTACACAGACCCCACATTTCCGGCCAGCGATACCTCTATTTTTTTTGATTATTGTACCCCACTTGCCCAGTTCAGAGGCGAGATATCTTGGTTGAGACCTAAGGTGAGTTTTAAGGTATAAAAGGCTGATTTTAGCAGAACTGGGCTTTTAGGTAGTAAATGCAAGCTAGCAATGAATGATTACTTTTGGTTTTTTGTTTTTTTTTTTGTTTAGAAATACAGAAGTGGATAAACCAATGTATGTCAGTGTTAACAATACATGAGTTACAGTTTTGAGTCTTGGTGCTTGTTTGTAGGCTTGATTTAAATCCTCTTGTAGAGCTTTTAAATTTCGTGGCTGTAGTAGAAATTCAGATATTTTATTATAAATATGTTTCATTACACAAATTATGTGCATACCAAGTTAGAATGCAGCATTATGTAATTCGTAGATTTCTTGGTATATTGCATAACTGTCTTCAAAGTAATTGGATTTTAGAATTTTTCAGAAGCCTATTGCGTTTTTTTTGTGGTTGATTTCTTTGATAACAAGAAAGAAAACTTTTAAAGATTATAGCTTGTCATATGACTTGTATTGCTTTTAAACTTATAGCTGGGTTGCAGAGCAAGCTGTATTAGAGCTAAAAGCTTTAGAATGCATTTCTGCAGTACACCCATTTAAAGTGAAGTATTTATGATACTACCTTTGTGCAGAGGGGAAAAAAAGGCTATAAAAATGTAATGGAGGAAAAAAGTATGTTGTCTTGAGTTGTAGTTTTTCCCCTGTATCTGGGGCTGTCTGTAGAACAGTGACAGAGCTGTTGGTTATCAGGTGTAATTGGCAAACAAATTATTTCATGGAGTCGAGTGTGCAGCTTCCTGCTCTTGTACTTTACACACCTTGATTGCTGATAAGTTAATTTCCATCTCTTGCAGTGCTTATATATAAAGAGAACCGTTTCACAAACTCACTTTCAGATCAGATTAAGTGTTCAGGGCTTTGCATCTGAAATTCCCTCCTGTGCTACCAACTAATCTATTTTTCTGTGCCCTAGGAAAGGTTTTTCCCTTATTCTAATTTTGTGATTTTTGTAACTTGGGATGTGCAGTTTAATGTGGATGGCATCAGCCCTGTCACAGTTGATCATAAGTCTAGCAAGGAGCTAATGAATTATATTGTCTTTCACTTATTACTGCTTTTGGTAAGGTTGCACCTGATGATGACAGTTGTGTACTAAAATTCACATGGGAACTAGATTTACATTCATGAAGTACCTGCAAAATACCCTCAAAAGCCATTTATTCGTTACTTCTTACTTAGGCTGTGTATGAAAAGGAAATCTTCTAGAAGTAAAAATTCCCTTATTTTATGAGAGACTCTCTGGAGTCCTCCCAGTCCCTGAAACACAGACTTTCTTAGAATGTCATGCAGGATTTGGCTTTAACTCCTCTTCTTTAATTTTAGGACATTTGTTCCTCTCCTCGGTTGCTTTCAAGCAATCTGCAGGATATGCAAGTAAAACAAGGAATTTTGGGAGACTGTTGGTTCCTGTGTGCCTGTGTAGCTTTGCAGAAGAGCAAATACTTACTGAACAAGGTATGGAGAAGTTTCACGTTAGAGAAGTTTTCTTCACCTAATTGACATTTGTGTGTTGTTCTGGACTCCCAAGCTGTTATATAGGTATTGCCTTCATTATGCTCAGTTTCACTGGTTTTGTTATATTTTTTTTCCTGTGTTTGTTACAAATGGTTATTCAGTATATTTTAAACTAGTTTTGTTTTCAAAAAATAAAATTCTTTAATTATTGTTTGCCTTCATTTTGGCTTTTTCCCTCCAGGTAATCCCTCCAGGTCAGCCCAGCTGGACAGATGAGTCCTACCAAGGCTGCTTCATGTGCCGGGTCTGGCAGTTTGGCCACTGGGTAGAAGTGACCATTGATGATCGCCTGCCTTGCCTTGGGGGCAAACTCTGCTTTTCCCAGTGTCAGACAGAGGATTTGTTTTGGCTTCCACTACTGGAAAAAGCTTATGCAAAGTATGTGAACACTGCTATTGATGGAAATAGAGCTACAATACTTGTGTATTTCTTCTGCTTACTTATTTTACCTGACTGCTTTGGGCATAGATCTGAGTGTTGTGGCTGCTGGTGGTCCCATCCCGGCTTGTGCAGACGCTGCTCTTTAAACTGTAGGTCTGTAAGGTGTGCTTCCAGTTGCATATGAAGTAAGATAGTCTTAGGGAGATAATTCTGGTGAGAAGTAAGCTGCAATGAATTGTCAGGATTCAAATGATATTTGTTAAGTCCCTGTCCATTAGTTATCTAACCTGTTAACGGAAGATGAGAGCTCAATGAAAAGCAGAAAGCATGCAGATATTTTCAGGGATGGCAACAACATTATGTAAGTTTGTGCTAGTTGAGCCTCTGGTTGTGTGTGTTTCACTGCTTTTTTGTATAATTTGTTAGTTTATTGTTTTAGAAAGAAAATGCAGCTATTTAATGGTTTATGGCACATCAACAAAGCAATTTAGAGGCAAAATGCACTGGTAAGGTAGACATCTAATGTCCCAAAGAACCTGAGCAGAAGATTTTGTGGTTGCCAGCAGAGGGCAGAGGCAGACTTCAATTATGAAGTAACTCACTCAGCTGTAGATACATTGAGCAGAAGCTGTGGAGCATCGATGTCATGTTAAAGCTTCTCTGTAGGTTGGAAATATAATATTTGTTTTCTGCAGAGATCTTATTGTTCAGTCTTATAATTCTATTTTAGTCTTGACTTCTTTTGCTGTATTTTGCACCTGCTACATCAAGTGGGGCAATCTCTTGGTTTGCTTAGGTTGTTGAGGGAAGTGCTGCTCTGGTTGTTTGTGCAGAGTGAATAAAGAATAATTGAAGAGGAAGAAATATTTTTATTTATATAGAGTGTAGTTAGTTATATCACAAAATATAATGTAGAGAGTGGATAATAAGGTACAAATGTCTAGTACTAGACAACAGCAGTTTTTAAATAGAATAAAGAGAATGTAAGAAACTTCCCATCAAGCAGTGGACTATCCAATGGCTTACATAATCTTTAGATGTTGTGTTCTATATAAATAAGCTAGTATGTGCTTTCTCTTGCATACTTTAGGTTATGAGGTATGGCACAGTCATGACTATGATATAGAGTGGGGTTGCAAGTGTGTAGGAACCATGTTTCTTTCGTTCTGCTGTGCGTACAAACTTTTTCTTTGTGTTTTTTAATTTTTTTTAATGTAAATTTTTTAGAGTGCATGGATCTTATGAGCAGTTGTGGGCAGGACAGGTGGCAGATGCTTTGGTTGATCTGACTGGAGGAATTGCTGAAAGATGGACCCTGAAAGGCCCTGGAAAAAATGTGGAGAAAGAGAAGACTGGCATGGTTTTGGAGAAAGCAGTGTTTAGAAGATTAATGAATCTGAAGGAACAGTGTGTAATAAGCTGTTCAGTCCTCAACTCCAGACAAGGTGATAGTAAATGTCTCTATTAACTGGTTTCAGAGCACAAGGCAGCCAGCAAATACAAGTGCTGATTCTAGTACTGTGGTATAATGGTATAATTTGAAATGTTTGGATAAATGAAGATTTAAGGATGTTACTGAGTTCAGGATGGGGGCTGCTTTTGAGGAATGCTTTTTGTATTAGAAGCTAATATGGTCAGTTCTAAAAAACAAATGCACCCTTCCCCAAAATGCACTCCCTTGAAAAAGCACCTCAAAAACAGCCTTGAAAACCTCAATGAATTTCAGCACAGTGAATTTGTGGGGATTTGAGATCAAGGGGTGAGTTAATACACTTTGCAATGTTTCTTTATTTCTCTATAGTCACTAAAATGAACTGTTTGGGTTTTCTTTGTGCCATTCTAATACAGATTTAAAACCAGTTTCATTTTATCACAAAATTGCCTTGTTTCACTAATGTTATTGTAAAATATGGAACAGATTGTTTTGTTTATTTTAAATTTCTTTTTTCTTTCTATTCAGGTGCAAGTGAACTAGGAGAATTCCATGCCTTTATTGTGATAGACACATTGAATCTCTCTGAAGTGTCAGGCAAGGAAATCTTCCTACTACGAATACGAAATCCTTGGGGGAGGCGGTGCTGGAAAGGACCTTGGTGTGAGGGGTGAGCAGTTTTATATTCATTTGGAAAACCATTTGTGTAAGTGCTGAAGCACAAAGCTTATCTATGTATTGCGTAGGCAAACACTGCTAATAATCTGTAGCAGGGGAGAGAAGAGGCCTCAGTGTGTCTGCAGTCCTTTAGAGAGTTAGGAGTCCACACAGCTTATAGGTTCTGAGGCTAGTAGATTTGATCTCCTAGTTCTCACAATCTAAATTTTTTAATATATTTTTTGTTTATCAAATCATCATATCTTTTTACAGAGACAAACTTAAAGTGTTGGCTAATTTTTTGTTTCTGATTTTTTGTGCTTTATTGTCGTTATGCCATAGACCTAAGTATCTTTGATCATCTTTGTTTCTTGCAGTCACCCCAGCTTTACTTGACTCTCCTCATTTGATCCTGGCTCAGCTGCAGGAAACAAGCAAAGGAGTAATTATAAAACTATAGCAGAAGGAGGGATACTTATGCTTGTTGCTTGTGTGCTCTCATTTCTGTAGACTGATATAAGTAGGAGAGGCTGTAACTGAGTCCATATGAAGTAGAAATAAAGAGGAGAACTGTTTTAAAGGTCCTGCAGAAGTATGTGTAGCAGCTTAAATAGAAAAGTAACAAGAATGAAAGGGCAGACCCTACTTGCTTATTTTGGAAAATGTTAGCATGTTTTGACTGTACAAAAGAACATGCAATTCTTGACCAAAGGAACAAGCATTTAGCATTAAAATATGTTAACAATATGGTGATGTAAATGAACATTTTTATAGAAATGTTTTTCTTCCCTGAGTTAGAAAGATAATTTAATAGCATTTATTGAGACTCCAGCTGATGTTCTTTTCTTTTGACAGTGTTTTAGTTATACACTTGGTCTCTTGTAGTTTCTTTGTCAAGGAGTAAGTTGCCATGTAGTTGCAAGAGGATAGGGTTTCATTGGGTGACCTTAGAGCCCTGTTTTATTCAAGTGCAGAACTATTCTTTTTTGCTAGTAAAACAATGGAAAATGTTGAAAATGCTAGCTTTTAATGAACCCTAAATAATGAGGCATTTAAATTCTTGGTTTATCAAGACTTGGCAAGCAGGTTCATGGGGGTAGCCAGTTGCTTAATATAAATGGCAGTTTTTGATATAAAGCATTAAAATTCTTTCAGAACAATCACAGTGCAGTTTGTTTTACTTTTTTGCCTCTTTTTTTAAACAACAGTTAAAAATGTTTATTTTGCTCTCAGACTTCTTACTGTAGTGACTGTTGTAAACGAAGCACCTATTTCACCCAGAAGTCTGTTTTGCATCCAGTCTGATATTAGGCTGTTTCTTAGTTTTCTTTGATAAGTTATGACTTGTGTTTCCTATGATCCCTCTCACTAACCAGCAATGTGCAGAGAAATTTTCAATGCAATTATTTCACAGTAAAATGAAGAAATCCCTTCTTGCTGTCCTGCTCCATAAGGTATTTGGTAGAACACTGTTCGGGAACTCTACTGGGCAAAGAGCTGAATGTTATTTTCTGTCTTATGTGCAGTGGTCAAGGATGGAACCAGCTAGATCCAGTAGTTGCTTCAGAACTCCTCTCACAGATCCAACAGGGAGAATTCTGGGTTGACGAGGAGGAATTTTTCAGGGAATTTGATGAGATTACTGTGGGCTTTCCAGTCAATGAGGAAGGACAACTTCAGAGCCTCTATACAGGTGTGATATGAGAAGACATGTCTCTCATGCAAATAACATTATGTCAAGGGGAAGAATTTATTTGAATTGCAAATGGGTGTAACTAGACCATAATTTTTCTTTCTCAGTTTTCCCCTCTCCTTAAGATTCATAGGCCTTTTCTGTCTCTACTGAAACACAGAAGGAACAGAAACAAGAGGAAATTAAAGATCTTTAGTGAAACCATTGATATTTCTATGAAATCTTGTTACTTGCTAGTTGGTTGAGAGTTTCTGTCCTCTGTCCAGAAGGCTGTTATTCTAACAGCCCTGTGATGCTTTGTTTTTAATGGTTAGATACACTTGAGATTTCTAGTAACAGTTCTGTGTAAAAATCATGTCATCAGTCTGTTATTGCCAACTGTGGCATTAATTCTCATGCCTCTCAAAATCTTGGTCATGAATTTCTTCTTTGGAGAAGTGTCAGGCTATGACAGCATGTTTTCTTGGGCTAGGGAATCTCTGCCGTATACCTGTTGTGTAAAATTAAGCATCTTCCCATGTCTGAAATCCACACCATGGTTTTCTTATTTTGTTAGAGAAAGTGCTGTATCACTCACAGAATCTCTTTGGATCCTGGGTGAGAGGCCAGTCTGCAGGTGGCTGCCGCAACAACAGCAGCTTCCCTACCAACCCCAAGTTCTGGCTGAGGGTCTGTGAATCAAGTGAGGTGTGCATTGCTCTGCTGCAGAAACACAGGAAATACAGCACTGACTGGGCTGGAAGGATTCAAAATCCATCTTTGACTGAAGGCATACAGGGAAAGAATTACCAGGCTGTGGGATTGCATGTCTGGAAGGTAATACAAAAGTAATGTTTTTCTCTTTGCAAATAAAAGTTTAAAAGCATTACTGAAACATTAGAGTAAAATCATTCATTTCCCCGTGCCAGTGATACCGATTCAACTGGTCACAAATTTTCTGTCTCTGGTTTATGCCGGAATGGTTCTGTTTATCTCACAGTTACTGTCTGTACAAACTGTTACTGGACCAGTACTTTCTTCTTATCACTGAGCACTTGGGATTGTTCCAAACTAATGCATAACATTTCAGGCTGATTACTTGAAGCCATTCCTAAATTTACTGCTCCTGAATATTAATTCTTCTACTTCTCTTTGATGTTCAGGTCATCTGCTGATGCGCTTTTCTTTGTTTCATTTGTAAATGCATGCATGCTTAAAAATGTTTTAAAAAATATTTGATAATTTTTAGTTTTATTAAAAGCTACTCATTTTTCCTAAACCACCACACATCATTATGCATTTATTCTAGGTGGAGAAGAAACGATTTAACCTTCCAAAGACCCTCTCTGCTCCTCCAGTTGTAGGTACCGTCTGCCATTCCTACGATAGAGAAGTCCATGTGTGCTGTGATCTTTCACCTGGCTTTTATCTTGTTGTTCCCAGCACTTTTCTGAAAGATGCAGTAGGAAATTTCTTGCTTCGTGTATTTTCGACAGGAAAGATCTCTCTCAGGTAGGTTTAAAACAAAACAGAGTGTTTCTTAAGANCAGAGTGTTTCTTAAAACCGTTGACCTAAATATAAGTGTAGCACTAAGTGGGAATGTTCAAAATATTTTGAAGAGTTGTACAGAGTGCTGTGTAACAGCATTGTGTTGTCATTGAATTCATGCAAATTTCCCAGCTCCTGATTTTTGTCGTGAAGCTGCTACTAGCTCTTGTTAAAATACTATCAGGGTAGCTAGATGAGTAGCATCTTGACTCTAAACTGCAGCTTAGTGCTATATGCAGAGTCAAAATGTAGTGTTGGCAGCTGTTTAAAAGCTGGTTAGATTTGTTTATATTCTGGTAGTATGTGTTTTATACGTTTTAGTTTCTTTTCTGTCTTATGTTTGATAGTGAACTAAAGCCACCACCCACAGATGCTGCCCTCTGTGAAGAACTCCCAGCTGGTGAATGGGAGACAGTGCAGCTGCATGGATGCTGGAAGAATGGGCTAAATGCTGGAGGTAGCAGGAACTTCCCTTCCTTCCATACCAATCCCTGCTTTCCCCTCACTATTCCTGCTGGGCCGGGGAAAAGCAGTGTGAAAGTCACCCTCCGTCAGCACTGCCTGGATAGCAAGTGTTGTCCAATAGGTTTCCATATTTTCCAGGTAAGGCTTCTGGTCAGTTTGATTGCTCATTTACTAGGAGTGGAGGTTAGCCTATGAGCACAGGACAGGGCTCCTTGCAGTTTGCAAGGGACTTGATGCTTCTGGGAGAAACACAGGCTCACTCTGGGAAGTAATGCCCATGAAACATATGGAATAACTTAGGTAGTTACATAGCATAGTAACCAGGTAATTGGTTCCACTGAATTCTTACAATGTTCTAAATTAGTTTTAGCAATAATGAACTCTTTTGAGGATTTGCAAAGAATTCTCAGTGCCCTAGTAATTGAGGACCAGACCTTTTGGTAATTCATCATGAAAACTTACCTTCTTTGTGTCTAATTAAATGTCCATAGGCAAATGATATTGGATCAAAAGGACTGCGATATCCTGAGCAGGTGATCAGAAACAAAACAAGATTTGATTTGATATGGATAGATACAGATTCTACATGTGTGTGCCAGTGTTCAACTGCGTAAATGTAACCTGAGAAGCTGCTGCTTATGTAACTATTTCGCAGAGAAGGGCAGCTTTATTTTTAGAAAACATGCTTCAAAAAAAGGTGTTACTTAAGTGAAAAGTCTGGAGTTGGGTGCCAGAAGTAATAATAAAACTTTAAGTATACAATATGTGAAGAAAGATTTGCATTTTTTATGCCTATAGGAGAGTGAGATGAAGTCTAATATCACTTTCTAGTGCAGGAAAGACTACTAGATATAGAAAGGACACAGTCTGTTCAGCAGATCCCTGAGGTGGAACACAAGTGCTTTAGGCTGCAGCAGGGAGGAGTAAGGTTAGACAACAGAGAAAGCTCTAGAGCTATGTGAGTAGTGGGTTCTGTACATTGTCTACAAACAGTCTAGGAATGATTCATCTGTTCTTAGTACTGCTATCTGGGTTTTCTGGAAGCTTTTCCATTCCTCTTCTCTCTAGCTCTGTACAGCAGAGCAGGTATTTGGAATAGAGATGGCCTGTATCACACTGTGGTGTCCTAGGAATGAAACATTGTGAGACCTGAAACAGATGAAAAGGTAGGCATGTTTGCATTCTTTTTTGCAGGTGCCTAACAACAGCTGGAAACCACAAACTACTTCTTTTGTACACTTGGAGCCACTGGTGAGCTGTGTTCCTCACTGCTATTCCCAGGAAGTCAGCCGACTTTGCAGGCTTCCTGCAGGAAGTTATGTCATTATACCTTCTACATACTTGCCCAATACAGAAGGCAATTTTACAGTGGTCATAGCAACCAAAATAGACAGGTAAAATTATGTTGCCTTTTATTTGCATTTCTAGTCTTTTTAGTGCATATATTCCAGGATGCATGGAAATGACTGCAGTAATGTGTTCTCTTGATGGAAACTTTTTGTGACGTCTTTGTATTTCTGTTGTGTTTGCATGCACTACTTACCACTTAGAGTATGTTGGAAGAATGACTAAAATAGGTAGTGTTTGTTAAATCTTCTTGCATCAGTTGCTGAATATCAGATGTCTATTGCTGGAGGAGATGACACTAAAGTAATTAAATACCAGCTGCTGTATCATCAATGTTAGGATTTATGTTGATAGTTAACAATGACTTTTAA
>VZTT01035793.1:0-15056 GCA_013400855.1 Buphagus erythrorhynchus | reverse complement strand
TTTTTCAATTAGATAGCTGTTTCCAGATTGGACATAATTTGTGGGGATGGGAGGTAGGGAGTTGGTGAGTATCTGTAGAGGTAGACTTTAAGTTAATAACTTATTAATTACTTGTTATATTATATGGTTTGTTTTGGGGTTTTTTTGTTTGTTTGTTTTTCCCAAATAGAGTCTTTGAATGCAGACACTGCAAATACTTTGAGAATGATCGAAGCTATTAATCCATCATTGATTTCTTCTATTGACTTGTCCATTAGATAATTAATCTCTTCTTTTTAACAAGTGTGTATTTTTCTGTTTCAAAAGCAGCCTCCCATTGTCCCTTGCATAGTGGGAAGCATCTGCTGCTGGCTTTCTGTCACTTTGCCAGCCTTGAGACTTGGCTTCCAAGGCTTCCAAGGGTGGTTGAACACTTTGGACTTATCTTGCCTTTCTGCTGGAGCTGAAGGAGATGGGGAGCAGATTCACTCATTGCATGGCCACTCAAGCCAGTTTAATCTGTCCTGCCTGAACAGTTCATGCTATGATTCTGTGGTTTTGTCAGCAGGAGCAGTCTGAAACGAATCTCAGCAGTTCCCTGGATGCTTATTCCCTGTCCTGTGTTCTTTCTTCTGTCTCTCATTTTTCTTAGGCCAGTTTTAAGAATGCTTTGTTAAATGGTCACTGGTGATGAAGACTTTTAATAGTAGCAGCTACTGTAAAAAATTGCTGAACTGCATGTATTTCACAGACTTCTGTGAAACTGTTTCTAAGAATACATTCCACTTAACCCCAAAAAAACCCATAAAAATGAGGAATGATGAGCTGGTTTAGGGTCTGCACAAGGACTGTATTTTTGTTGTTCTGAAACAACTTGTTGAGCTGCATGCCTGAGAAACAAAGTGGTTTGAATCACTGCTTATATTTAGTATCATTACCTACTGCATTAGGTCCCGTTTTCTTCCGAGCATTAATGTTTCTGCTCAGGAAGGTTAACAGGGAAAACGCCCAGCAGAAGGCATTTTTGTGCTTATCAAAGGGCAAATGTGTGGAAAACATCAGGTCACTGTGCTGGGTGTCAACTTGTTGGGTGTTTTTTTTTCTTCTTTTTTGAAGAGTCAGTGGAAGGAGCAGTATCTAAGGGTGGAGAGAGGATGTCCTTCCTTTTTGGTAAAGCCTGTAAAATTAGAGGAGCTGGTGGATCCTTAGTGCAGATGTGATCTGAAATCTCAGCACCCTCTTTGTTGTGGTCCAGAATCATGTATCGTAAATATATGAGATCCCAACCTTAAAATATACCCTGTGACTCTACCTACCCAAGGTGATAATTTTTCTGGTTTTGAGTATATTTGTAACTGAAACAAAAATTCTAATTGTTGTTTTTATATGTAATATTAAAGATATGTTTGGTCCTACATTTCTGTTTGGAACAAGCTTTTACTACAACTTTCTGTAATCACATGGGAAGCAGAGGGGAGATGTGCAGGTTTAAAGTGCTGCTGGTGAAGCTTTAGACTAAAGTTTAAATCTTTGAAGATTGTTTGAAAGCTTTGGCTGCCAAGAAAGCCTGGGCTCAACTCAGGAAATTGCATGATTCCTGGTGCTTCTGGAACCAGGTGAGGAGATGTAATTGACTTTTCACCAGTGAAGTGTAGAACATTCTGTTCAGTTGGTGTGTAACAGGTGGATGCCCCAAACACTGGGGAAGTGCTGTTGAAAGTAGAAGTGGGTGGAAGAGTTTGAGCACAGCTTTGCTGATCTGAAGCCTATGTGCTGCTCTCCATTCTCCTTATTGCCATCTCTTGTGTTAGTGTTGGTCTATCCCAGAAAAGCTCTTCAAGGGGTTCACTGACCAAACTCATCTTTCTCTGTGACCTTAAATGGATCACAAATTCAAGACCATTTTTCTTCCTCTTATTGGAGTGTGAGAAGCTGCAGAGCTGCTATCACATTTTCCTTTCTGAAGCATGAAGGGCTTTGATTCCTCAGAGTGCTGCTTCTGAGAGCAGCAATGTTTTCTCTCCTTTGCTCCCAAGCAGTCTCATCCCAGGGCTTTTTATTTTTACTGCATGGAACCCCTCCATAACCAGGCTGAGGAACTTCTGCTGCCTGAAGGAGTTGCTCTGTACATTGGTGCAAATCTGAAGTGTCCTGCAATATCTCCTGAGATTCCCTGTGATAATCATATCACCCTGCTAACAAATCCTGTTAATATTCATGTGGCAATTTTGTACTGTAGTAGTGAAGTAGTTCTGTACTGTAGCAGTGATTTCATTTACACTTGAAGAATTAAATTCTGAATGTCTTTTGGTAGATCTGTACATAAAAATATATATTGAGGCAGTTAGCTGGCATGTTGGACTACACCAACCTCTCCCTTATAAGAAGGATGAGGACCTGTTGGTGCAAGTCCAGAGAAGGGCCATGAAAATAATCTGGAGAAGACTGGAGCACCTCTCCTGTGAAGAAAGTCTGGCAGAGTTGGAGTTGTACAGCCTAGAGCAGAAAAGGTTCCAGGGTGATCTTACAGCACCTTCTGATACCTAAAGGGGCTTCAACAGAGCTACAAGGGCATTTTTACAAAGGCATGCAGTGACACGACAAGGGGGAATGGCTGACAGAGGGCAGGGTTAGATGGGATATTGGGAAGAAATTGCTCCTTGTGAGGGTGGGGAGGCTCTGGCATGGGGTGCCCAGAGAGGCTGTGGCTGCCCCATCCCTGAGAGTGTTCAATGCCAGATAGGAGCAACCTGATCTAGTGGAAGATGTCCCTGCCCATGGCAGAGGGTTGTAATGAGATGATCATTAAGGTCCCTTCCAACTCAAACCCAGTCAAGTAAAAGGTAACAAGGGTGGAAGGATGTTTGCTCAGTCTAACTCTTATGGGCTAGCAAGTTTTTCCTGCTGAAATGGAAATGAAGGTTTGAAACTGTGTGCAGTTCTTCCATAATGAAGTGTTGCTTTTCAGGCTTGGATGGTGGAACGGGAAGGAGCCCTTCAGCAGAAGGCTACTGGGCTCCCTTGCCTCTTTGCAGCTGGGCTTTTCTTATGTGGAGGGTTGTGAAACTTCTCCACTGTAACTGGAATTCTCATGTGAGTTCTCTGGTTTTGAGAGCAACACTGTTTCTTTTTTGACTCCAACCCCTTGATCTTGCAGTCAACCTTAAGGGATATCAGCAATTTAATTGTACTTTGCTTTTATAGGAATTTTATTTCTTGAAAGACAAAGTGAAAAGAGAAGGGGAGAAGAATCTGCTGTTGCCTTATGAAGACAGTAAGAAAAAATGGGGGTCTTCAGTAGCCAGCTTTGCAAGATGGTAGTAAAAAGGGGTTTGAATAGTTGCAGATCTCTCAATGTTTTAGTTTAGATGTTAAAAAGGCCTTTTATGAGATAAGTGGTCTTTGAGAGAAAGACAAAAAGCACATCTGAAAACACATAGGATGGCAGCTCCTTCAGACAAGCACTTCTCATCATCTTGGGGCTGAGGATTACCCACTCAGTGAGGATTCTCCTCACTCAGCCTTTTGTATCAACCACAGCATGGCTTGGCTTGAGAAACCACATGGAGGTCAGGCACTATTTAATTGGTGTTATCAGTGAAGACACTGCCTGCTGAAGGCTCCAGACCAAGAACTGCTATAACTCTGGTGTGCTTTTAGAGACAGGAAGAGTCTCTAGTGCTGCAAAGCCTTTCCTGCCCCAGGTGGTTGGGGGAAGTCCACCTTTGGACTGTTATTTTCCAAGCACTGGATTACTGTGAGCAGAAGGGCTTCTATGTCTGTGTCCCAGCCAATGTGAGAACAATCCCTGTTTGGCTGACCCTAAGAGATGGACCAAGAATCCCCTGTCCATCCTCCCTTCTCTCTCCTTCCAAGGATGCTTGAATGTGGCAGGCTTACCTGATGGTACCAGACATGCAGGTTTGGAGAGCTGCTGCTGGACAGAGCAAATGGGCAGAATCTGTGTATCTCTCTCCCTTCACACACCAGGTGGGGCACTGTCCAGAGCCACCCAGCTTGTCACAGTCTGCAGCAGCGTGTCTGTGAGTGCAGCACTGGACACAAGTGGCTGCTGTTGTGTCTCTCACGAGCTCTGCTTGCCCTTGCTCATCCCGCCTACCAAGTGCATGGACCTCCTGGGGAGTCAGTGGAGTTGTCAGTGAAATCATCATCTTGCTTTGGAGCATTTTGGGTCAGTAGAACTTGACCTGTCTGCTCTCTTCTCCATCAACAGAGCTTTTGTTAGGAGCAGTGGAGCCAATGTTAGAGCCCTCTGGATCTGTGCAAAAGTGTTTGGTGCATGCTGGTGGTGTGCTTTGTTTGCTCAGAGGTGGAGCTGCCGTGAGGTAAATGCCAAAAAAATGGTGGGGAAAAGCCATTGGAAGCTGAAGGAGCCTGAGGCTTTGTGGGGTGAGGTGGAGATCCCCCAGAATATAAGCAGGCTGTGCTTGAAATGCTGTTGATGAGGATGTGTTTGACTCTTGCCAAATCCCTGCACACACATTCATTTCTGCCAGGCTGACCTTGTTCCTGGAGAGCTGGGGGCTGGCTTGTGGGGCCGGCTGGTAGCCAAAGCCATATGCTCTGACCAGTACACAAGCTCAGCATCCCTCCTCTGCTCCTCCATTGCTTCTGCACTGCAAGGTGCAGCAGCTGTAGGTGGTGGTACCTCTTCTGGGGGCTTGTTTCTGCATCTGCCTCCCCCTTCTTTGCCTTATACCCCTGGAGTGACTGGAACTCTTTTCATGAACACTTTTTGACCAGGCACTTGGAATGCTAATGGGACATTTCGTCCTGGAAATCCAGGAGACCTCTCCAGAGGAGGAAGCAGCGTCTCCTGTTTGTCTTGAGTTACCCTGTCACAACAATGGCTTCACAATCTGCCTAATTTAAAAGCTAGTTTTAATCTGATGGGAAGATGTTTGTGTATTTAAAATAATTATTCCTTGCTGGAGCCACTCCCTTCTTTTGTCCTTCACTGCTGGACTTTTCGGCTTCACTCAGCTAATGTGCAGTGCTTGTTTACAGCCGAGATACTGGAGCATGAAGAAGGAAGTGGGTCCGTTTAATACTGATTCAGTTCCAGGCTTCCTGTGCGTGTGCATGCACGCGTGTGTGTGTGTGTGCTCAGCCCTGCTCCTCCAGTCGCTGTGCAGCCTCTGCAGGAAAAGCCACGGCGCTGGCAGAGACAAGATGCAGGTGTCTTTTTTTACCTCTTCCACCTGGTTTGGGCCTGAGCAGGTTTAGGCAACACGGGTAAAAATTCCAGTATGGCAAGCCTGATGAGGAAGATGCTGATGCAGGCAAAGACGTGGAGTGGTGAGTACGGGAAACATCTTGTCTGATGGGAAAGATAACTGCTCAGAAGGGTTTAGGTGCCTGGGAGGAAAAATGTGATAGCAGGCAGAGCTGTTGGGTATTGATGTTTTCATCTTTCATCTCCAGTGTGAGATGGCAACCTGAAAATGCCAAAACCTTTGTCCCTGGAGAAGATGATTATCCAGGTGAATGTGTGTTTAAAGTCTGTTTCTTAGCCTGCCCTGGGATTTCTGCCATAGCTTGGCTCTGTAACAGCAGCAGTCTGTCTAATTTGGAAGTTTTGGAGGGAGTGGGGAGTTTGCCGGAGACAGGCATCTCAGGAGCATTTAAACTGTTGTGTGAGTTGTGACTGCACCAAAAGATGAGGTTGAGAAGAAAACAATACTGATGAGCTGTAGAAGAAACTATTTTATTGCTTTGTTCCTGTTCTTTTGATTTGGTGGCAAGTATCTGGATTTCAGTAAGGTGCTCTTGTGTCGCATGGTTACAGAAATTGTCATCAGTGTTGGATATTTTGGATTTTAAAATATTCCAGTAGCAGCACCAGCCTGTGCCTGGGGTTTTTCATTTAAATTTATGGTGTTATCCAGCTCTTAATTGTGCAAATTAGTGTAATTATGGTGTGTGATTATATGCATATCCAGTGACTGTTTCTAAGAGGCTGTCTCAAATGTCAAGAAGTGATTTTATGAGCCTTGTGTCTTTCTGGTGCAAGCACCTTTCTTCATGCTGCTGTTCTGCGAAGCAGACATCCTAAACTGCCTCAGTAGGAAACAATTTTTGCAGTGCCATATCTGAGGGAATGACTCTGTAGTAGGGCAGAAGGCTCTTCAATAACTCTGACTAATTAGGATTGGTGAGGTGGGTTACCAAAGACTGAAACAGCCCTCCCAAAGCAGGGCAACTTCTTTGCTCCAGGCTGGAATAAGGCTAGGAGGACACAACCTGAGCCACATGTAGTCAAGTTTATCCAAGTGCCAATTTGATCAGTGTGTGAATTTTAATGAAAATTTGTTCTTGGAAATTAGGACTTTTGTGAGAGTTATTGGCTGCTGTCATTCTCTCTGCAGGGCTGCAGCTGAGAGTGTGGAGGAAGCAGTGTAGGCACTTCTCTTGTGTAGAAGTTATGGACAAGATGTGCCAAGTATTGTGTTGCCCTTTGCTGGGAAGGAGGTCTTGTTGGCAAATGCAGTTCTCTTCTGTCCCAAACTTACTGGTCTCTCCCTACTCAGTCAGGACTTCTCAGAATCCATGACTTTCTGCCCTTAAGAAAAATGGAGATATGACTTGAAACAGAGTAGTTTCCTTGATTGTATTGTGACAGATGTGGTGTGACAAATACGGGAAACTGTAGAGATCTCCTTCATCTCTCTATAAATAGCTTGGGACTTAGGGTAAATTAACCAGTCTTTACAAAAAGAAGCTGAGTGAAAACAAATGTCACAGAACCATGGAATGGTTTGGTTGGAAGGGACCTTAAAGTTCATCTCATTCCAACCTCCCTGTCATGGGCAGGGACACCTTCCACTATTCCAGGTTGCTCCAAGTCCCCTTTAACCTGACCTTGAACACTTCTGGGGATGGGGCAGCCACAGCTTCCCTGGGAAACCTGTGCCAGGGCCTCACCACTCACACAGGGCAGAATTTCTTCCCAGTATCTGAAATGACCCTGTCCTCTGTCAGTGTGAAACCATTCCCCCTTGTCTCTTCACTACATGCCCTTATCAAAAGTCCCTCTCCAGGTCTCTTCTAGGCCCCTTTTACTTGCTTCAGGGATAAGGAGAATGGAATTATTCTAGTTGAAATTTCACTTAAAGAAAAAGTCAGTCTGAGAATTAACATAGAGGGCTATTTTTTTCTTTTATAGGCATGTCTAGCAGGTATTAAGTGACTAGAGCACACATTTACTTTGTGTACATACCTTGTGTACATTTCTTCAGAGATGTTTTAGTCCGTTAGTGATTGAAAGCACAATTCTTTGTTAAGGAAAACACAGCCAATAGGGCAACATGTAAATAGCCTTGGCTTTGATAACTTCCAGCATGATTTCAGAACCCCTGGAGAGCTGTGTTGTTTTGGGGTATTTTTTCTTCAAATCTCACTGTTTATACCATGTGGAGGTGTGTTTAATGGGTTTTTTAAATGCCTGCAGGATGTTAGGAAGTTGAGGATGCTGGAGAATGAGGTGAAGGGAATGTGATCCTGTAACAAGTGTGCCCATTGAAAAAGCACTCGGATAGGGTGTGTAAATACAGGCACTCATTCTGTCCCAGGGAAAGCACATGCTTGAAGCCAGTCTGGTTTCTGCATTTGTAGAGGGTTGAGTGCTGGGACCTCGGTACTGTAATCCCAGCCTGCTGCCCCGGTCTCCATACCAGTCCATGGATGAAAGGACCACTGCAGTTAGCAGTCTGAGGGGAAAAGAAATGGCACAGGAGGGAAATGCTACAAAGAAGCACAAAGGACATTTACAGTATTTATTTTCCAGCGTTGATGGTATGGGGAGCAGCAGAAATACAGATCTACACCTTATTGTGTGTTGTCACATGTAATTTTGGCAGAAAAAGTCTGCTGCAAAAGACGCTGATTTTGTCTTTAGTACTAAGTAGAGTCTTTGTCGGATGACCATTCTTCCTTATTTAGCGCTTCTCATGTCATTAAAAAATAATATTTTCTTCCATTCTTAGTTGTTAGGGAGAGTTTTACTTGAAGGAGATCTGAAAAGTGATCATGAGTTTGTGTGGTCCAGATGTATGCATTTGATTAGCCACCAACAACTTATAGCAGCTTTCAGAGATTTCAGGACTAATGAACTACATGAAATATCAGACTTTAAAAGGGACTTCTAAGTGGTGACTTTTGTGTAAGAACAGATGTGGTCAGATACTATTTCAGCAGGATTTATATTCCACATACTTTGAGACAGTAGGTTTTTTAATTACCCCTTTAGAATGTAATATTTTTAATATAATGAAATATTTTTAATGACTCCTATTAATGTGTAAATATGTTTAAGGTTGGTTATGGTGGAGAACTTGTGAGCACTTCATGAAGTGGTGGTGAAACTGAACATCCTAAGGTTTTGATCTTTATTTAAAACAAAAAGGTTATAAAATGTCATGGTCAAAATCAGCAAATGGCATTTTGCCAGCCTAACAAATGCTGCTGAATTTATCTCTCCTCTCTTGAGATCCCTGCTACTTTTAAATACTCTTTAATTTGCCTGTCTGCTGGTGTACAACTGCAGAAAAAATGCGAACCGTTGTTTGGATGTGGGGTAAACTGAAATAAGCTTGAGCCATGCCTTAGCTGAAGAGACTTTTAAGTCAACTGAAATTGGTTGTTCTTGAACATTATTGTTTGTCTTACATAACAATACAAACTGAATGGAAGACTCAACACATTAAAGAACAGCAAAGTGGCAAAAACTTATCGAGAAGGACTTAGCTAAGCAGTATCCTTTGTTTTCTAGCTATGACACCCCTTATTTCAGCTGCATCACCACAGCTGATGCTGCCATATCACCTGGAGGTTCTGTACGATGACAGTGAATGCAAGAAGCTGTTAAATGAACTTTCAAGTTGTCACATCAAAGCTCTCAAATAGCAGAAAAGTAACAGCCTCAATATTTGCACCCTCTTTACATTTCTGTCTGTTGGCAGGTAAATAATGGTAGTTATTACAGGAATCTCAGGTAATTTTATTTAAGCATCAGGAATATCTTCTGTCTGAGACTGCTGAGGATGATATATCAGGAACCTTTACCTTTATATAGAGCAGTATGGCTTTTAAGGGTGGTAGCCCCTGAGCTGTCATATCAGGACCCGTGGCTAAGGGAGTTTCAGTATGGATTTAATCACCTGAGTGCAGTGACATTTATGCTGCCCGTTCAAGTGAACGTGTTATGGAACATATTTACTCAGAAAAGCATCTTGTTTAATGACAATCTTGCAGCACAGGTGTCAGAAATATTTTAAATCTGTTTTGCATTTAGCAATGCTGCATTCTTCTGTCATGGAGCCATCAGAATCCTGTCTGCAGAAAGGTTTTTAATATTTAAAAACAAACAACAACAAAACAAAAAGAAAATAATCTGTTTAAAAATAACATGTTATTACCTTGTATATTCATTGTTCTTATGAACCTCCTAGCCAGGCACAGAATGCTGTGTGCTATTTCCTCTGCAGACAGATAATTGCAGGAGGGAGAGGAAATTGAGCCATGTAAAGTACAAAAATCTTAGTAAGTTCCTATTTCTGTTTGCTGGGAACTTAATTTTTTTTTTTAATATATCATGAAAACATTTTAGCCTCTAAAAAAAAGAAAGAAGTTGGATTAGTAATAAATCACTTTTGGCAATAAATTATGTTGTCTCTGAAGGTACCTTTTATTAAAAGTAACCTTTTTCCTGTTCTTGAATCTCTGTTATCTTCTCTTCAGTAAGAGACTGCTACTTGTATTGTTCCAGTCACTTTTCTTGTGGAGGTAGATCTGCAGTCACTTTCTTACATGACAAAACACTAATTATTGCTGCTGGTGTAAACACTGGAAGTATTTGGGTTCACTTGTCAGTGTATTCAGTTATTATTGTGATTAAATTTGTAATCCTGAGGGTTGTTATCAGGTAACAGTAAGAGAATTAGTTTTGAAAATGAGCTTTCCAGTTTCAGTTTTGGTAGGGCCTGAGAGGAGATAACAAATTAGATGATAGCTTAGGTAGTAGGAAGAGTGAATTTAAACTGAGTTTTGTGAATACTGAAAGTAACTCTGGGGCTGAAAGTTGTAATTAGGCTAGTCAGAAAAAAAATCCAAACATTAATTTCCTGATTGTGTCTGTAGATTTTAAAGTCTTAAAAGTCCCTGTATGAAACTTCTGTCATGGCCAGGTACTTTCTAGGGCAATCACAGGCAGCGGCCTCTTCTTTGAGCTAAATTCAGCTTTTTCCTGAGTAAGTGCTTTAAATAACTATTCTTGCTAAATTGCAGCTTTCTACCTGTCAGATATCAGGAGCTCCACATCAATTGTCAAATGTGTATGGCGAGGTAATGGCAGCATTAGACCTGTGTGTGTCAGAAGCTGCTGCACTGCTGTCTCTTTGCTGCTTCTTTACTTCTTCTGGAATCTCTGGAGTTAAGCTCTTGAGATAATGAGCACATGTTTCTTCCTTCTCTTCCCTTGCCCTTCCTCTCTCTGTCTTGTTTCCCCTCTTGTTTCTGGCTCTAAGTTTCTGAGCTTTAAATGCACATTTATTCATACTTTAGTGAGACATTGTGTGGTGTGTCACTATTCTCTTCTGTATTGCTGCATAAATTCTGCCTAATTTTCCCTGTAGTGTAGTTTGTGATGATTGGCTTCAGTTATTTTACAAGGAACCCTTGCATTTAATTGTATTGCATTTAATAATAGGAAAAGAATGTGAGAGCAGTGATTTCCCTTCCCCCTGCCTTTTTCTGGCTTTATTTGGATTACCAAAAATTACCACCTTCTGGTTCATTCAGAAGTTCCCTTAATATCTATGTAGTACAAAATTTAGAGGTCTTAATGGCAAAAGAGCTGCAGCTTCTATTTTAGTATTCTTTCATTGCCAGCTTTAAAAAGAGAAAATGTAAGTTGGTGTTGGAATAGAAATTTTTTGGAGTATTGAATCTATCGAACTGTGATTTATTTGATAGTCTAGAGTTGTGATTATAAGAAGGACTTTCAAAAATAGGCTGAAAGCAGAGGTGCAGGTGGATGAACTCTCCTGTTCAATTCAGTGATCAATCCCTGTAAATGGGAATTGAATGGATATGGACTATTCTGCTGTGAAAATTACAGTGACTACAACAGGAAAGCTTGTGGGATTTAATCCATTTATTGGCTGTATTTGACAGGTTATTGCATGGGAAGAGCAGAGGAGAGTAAGTGGGAAAAGTAACTAAAAGTATCTAGTAGGCTAGAAGAATGAAGGACAGAAATAAACCCAACTTTTTTCCCAGTGAATGTGACAAAGATTCAAATAAGAAATTGATGTGCAATCATCTCTGCATAAATCATGCACTATTTCTGGAAAACTTGCAGGCTTCAAATTCCACTGCAGACTGATTAGTTAACAAAGCCAGTTTAAGAGGTATTTGTGTCTTCCCCCCTTTGCTTACAGGTTACTTTGATGAGCTGCTTGAAACTGTGGAATTGTAAAACCACAAGCACCAAAGTGAAAGGTTTTAAACAGCTCCGAACAACAAAGTGCTCCTACAAGGTCAGGTCATAGCCAGAGCTCCTGCAGGGTACAGGAGCCCAGTGAGACCAGTGAGTTTTGGATTTGCTGGCCTTTGCCTGTGCTTCTGAGATCCAGTAAATGTTGAGTTGTTGATTCTCTCCGGACTTCACAAGCTTAGTTATCCTCCTTCTGTCAAGATGACCATTGCAGCTTTGCAAAGTCATTCTTTGCATACCTGAATTTCCACCTAAACCACTAAGAAATGCTAAATTGGGTGTACATTCTACCATTTAAATGTGGTTTAGTGGCTTGGCAGCAAATGTGAATTTTTATTCACTTGATAGCAAAAGCTGTTTAATTTAGGCACAATGAAAGTTTGCAGAGTGGTTGGGATTTGGGAGTAAAGTGTTGGGAGACCCTGTACCCTGACTTATGAGTACACAGAGAGTCAAAGTTTTGGCCCTGGGAACAGAGCATTCCACTTCTCAACTGCTTGGGGAGCATCATCTGTGGATGATGGGGAGCAAAGAAAAGAAGAAAATAGAGAAAGAGGAGCTCATGCCTTCTGTGCGTCATAAATACAGCCTGCATCTAATCTTTAGGGATCCAGACAGGAAAGACTTGAAATGCAGACTCAAAAGAGAGCTTGTTAAGATAACTTTATATCTAAAGACTGAATAAGAGTTATTTTAGATATCAACAACTAAATTTTTTAAAGTGTAAAAGCAACTGTGTATTTACTGTAGGACAGTAAATATCTGCGGTATTATCAGCTATTTTCAAGCACTTTTGTATCAGTAATTTCTTGCTCATCTGTGGGAGTCTGAATCCAAAAGTAAGATGGCAAATGTGCAGCTTCCCACAGTAACGTTGCTGCATCTGATAGATGAATTTATCATAGAATCCCAGAAGGTTTGGGTTGGAAGGACCTTAAGGCTTATCTTGTTCTACCCCCCTGCCATGTGCAGGACACCTTCCACTATACCAGGTTCCTCCAAGCCCTGTCCAACCTGGCCTTGGACACTTCCAGGGATCCAGGGGCAGTCACACCTTCTCTGGGAAACCTGTGCTGGGGCCTCCCCACCCTCACAGGAAAGGATTTCTTCCCAATATCTAATCTAAACCTACTCCCTTTGTGCATATAAGTTCAGTGAAGTTTTATATGATACAAGCTGAGACCTGAGACTTCATTCTAGTTTAATAATTAAATATTCAAACCCTCTTTATTGAAACAGTTCTCCCAGTGATCCCAGACTGTCTTGCCCACTTTCTGTTCTGGCTGCTGTGTTCATCTGGTGTGAGAACTTTAGAAGTATGTTTGACAGGCCAGGTAAATGCAGATGCACTGAAAAATCCCCCAAACCAAACCACAATTTATTAAACTCTCAAGGTGATTTGTTAGGGCTTATCTTGAGGATTGGCTTTTTGTATTTAATTGCAGCAAGTTATATTCCTTGGGGGTTTATATTTTAAGAAGATAAATTCAGATTTGCCCTTTTTTTTTCTTGTCTTCTACTACAGTTTATTCCAGAGTAATAATCAGTTTTCTTATGTCAGTCTTCTAGACAGTCGAGAAGGTAAAAGAAGGACTTTATATGCTTGACAGCTTTTCAGACAGAAAGAAACTTGATTTTGTTTTGGTTTCAGTTGTCCCTAAACGTGTGTTTGTACAGGGAGGTGAGTTTTGGCCCCTGTTACTGGACATCATGCCAGCTGAATGATGGTGAAACCACAGCAGCTTCTCATGGGTCTCAAAATTGTGTGTCAATCCTGAGCACCAGAACCTTTTAGTCTAAAACTGTGAGTGGCACTGTGGTTGAGATGCAGGAGGGCACAGCTGCTCCAAAGCTGTAGCCCAAGGCATGGGCTGCAAAGGAGACTTTTATGTGCATTCCATCACCTTTCCTACTTTTCCATGTCTGGTGTGAGCAGGAGAAGCACTAACTGAGTCCCTGTGTCCCCTCCTTTCCCCTACATCAGGGTTGCAAGTGGGGAGAGAGTTGTTTTGAGCTTTGGGATCTTTTCCTTTCATCCTACCTTCCTGATTAACAGTCTCTACCTGCAGATTCTTCTGGCTGCTGATGGTCAGAGAAGAGACTAATTTACAGGAGGCTTGGCCAGTTAATCTTTGGTCCAGAGATGAGAAGTGTAGGAGGAGCTTTAGTGACTCTAAGACCTGGCCTGGGTTTTCATAGTTAAAAAAAAACTGGATACATTAGTATGGAGTAGCAGTAAATAGAATAACCCCAATTTGGCACAGGGTTGACTTGCAGGACTTCTCTCTTTGTAGCATTCCTGGTGTTGGCATTGTCCTGCTCTGTCCTTACTTGCTGGGAAGTGAGGAGGGAACGGGAAGCGAGGATCTTCATCTAAAGAGGTGGTATTGAGAATGCCAGATTCTGAGGATTTCCTGACCTTTCTTGTTTTTCTGGAAAGAATAAAACAAAACTTTAATAAGACAAAAAATAAAATCCTTGTCTGCCTCTTCCCTTGCCACTCCCTACCACTTCTGCCTTGTGCACTGCCAGCCTGGGGTGGGATGTTTCCAGGCTCCTTTTTGAAGATATTTATAAGTAATTTGAGGTCCATATGTTTTGGGGTTTTTTTCCAAATGATTTCTTTACTGTAAGTCATTGTATTTCTGTGCAATTGATCGATGTGTGGCAGCTTGCATCTAGGGAGGGAAGTCACAAATGGGTTGGGCCCGTGCTGGGCAAACGTGGAGAAAGGAAATAAAAAAATAGTTTGACAATAACCCTAATAATGACAGCTGGGGACAGAAGCTTGTTAAAAAAATACAAGTTAAAACTAACTTGCTTTCAAACAATAAGAATAAATGGGATGCATAACTGTTCCAGACTAAAATAGAGCAGGGAATAGAGAGCACAGATTTCTCTCCTCTAGCCTCAGCCTGCCCCGCAGAATTTGGCTTACAAATATCCATAAATCAAGAAGGGCAAAGACACTTTAAGATGTGAATATTTTTAGCAAGAAGGAGGAGCATTTCAATGGTGTTCCTTGCCATACGTTGTGGTTATAAATCCCGTTATCTTGCTATACTTCACGACAAATCAGGATTTCAGGTTTGGTGTCCCCAGTATGTAGATTTTTGTTTCCAAACACAAAAGGGGGGAATTCTCCTTGTTTGTTACATGCTTTGGGGAAGAGAGGGAATACATGGCTGGGTGTGTGCTGCAGGCAGGAATATCTGGTGGAAAGATATGAGCCACAGCAGGGCAGGGGGAGCAAATGCCCTTGCCATGTCCCATGTAAGGAGATTAGGTTAAGAGTGCAGCCTGGACTGAGCAAAAATTAGAAAGGATTGTGCTGCATTAATTCACACAGGTCTAGCTTCTGTAGCACAGTGACAAAACAAAATTAGTAATAGTCTAAAAATATAACCCTGAATAGAACTTTCTCCTCCTCCTTTTGCCCTGGGCTCCCTCCTCCCCTCATTTCCTGCATGAGCACCCGAAGTTAGAAACTTAAGAGTGGGTTTTGAATGGAATTTTTCTTCCTCCTCCAATGCCTTCATTTGAAAAAAATTAAAAAAAAAAA
>VZTT01035791.1:3847-18665 GCA_013400855.1 Buphagus erythrorhynchus | reverse complement strand
TAAGTTATCTTAGTAGTTTTAATTTCTCAATTCCTAGATTGAAGTATTCTACATGCTGTTTCACAGTTTCATCCTTTACTGTATTACAGCTCCTTTCTTGTCATGAGTAAGACTTTATTTTATTCTTTTAAAATAAAATACAACACCAACTAATCTTAACTGGTAGAATTCAAACTATTTTCCAAGAGAACTGTCCTGTTTTTCTCTAGAGAAAACAGAGACACAGACTCGTGAAATAAATTTCCAAGATTTTCAGGAATGGCAATAATATCAAGGAAGAGAAGTCGTCTCTCTTGAGCTGAAGGGCAATGCTAATTTTAGTGCTCTTTATAAACGTATAATATAAAATACTATTTTCAAAAGTATGAACATGTGTATACAGTTTAGTCAAGATAAAATATTTAAGAAAAATAGAACCTTGCCAAGTCCTGAATCCTCCGTCTCTAGCCCACGGTCAATGATTGTACCACCATGTAAAAACAGTTACTCATTTTGCATCAAGTACTCTGTGCTTTTGACAGTGAAATTTATATCAAAGAGGTTTAATCCCTTAATAATCTAGGAGCCTGAAGGAAATGAATGATTAATGTAGTTTATTTTATTCACAGTTAAAATCAGTGCAGCAAGAATCTCCTGCTTCGCACAGACAACTCCTCAATCTTGTAATTAAACTTTTTCTACTAATCTGTACAATCACAAAACAGGTCACTGAAAACAACCTTTAACTAAGGTATTTAGTCTCTTCATGTTATAGATTTCCACCAGGTCTTTTAAAATATGTAAATAAAAAATATATTAGTCCATTATACAATAAGTAACTGGCAATGACAGAAAGCCTATGAGGATCAAGAACAGATAATATAAAGAAGANAAAAAACCAGTAGGAGTTTTATCTGGAGAATTATGAGACAGAAGGTAAAAGTGAAAGGTAGGTCACAAACTTTTAAGCTGCATAGGTGATTAAAATAATGCTGTGGGAATTATGTCAGAGGGAGAACAGCCCCAGAAACAAACTGGTAAGAAGTAGTAAGAAACTACTGCATTGAAAGCCAAAGATTTAAAAGAATAAATGAAAAGAGGAAACCCTGCCAGGATGGGTTCTGTGGATTTCAGTTGAATGCAAAGCCAGAAAATGTATAGCATTTATTTACCTCTTCTCTTATTTTCCCAGGAATGAAAAAGGCAACTTCAGACAGTCCTCTGATGGACAACTCCTTCAAAGTCCAGTAGGAGGCAGAGGAAAAGGTTAGAATAAGATAAGAAGCAATTTTCATGTCTTTATTAATGTGTTATGATAAAAAGATGCAGATACTGAATAGAAGCTCTTCAAAGAATGAGTTGAAAGACTATCAAACAGAACTAAATCAGAGGGAAAAAAATTGAAACTATTCATAAAGAATCTCTTTTCTTGAGAAAATATGACAACTGAAAAGCACCAAATTTTCTTGCAGTCTTCTCCTTAATGCTGAATAACTTTCTTAAGTCTGAAATTTGGTTGTTTGGAAGCTGTTTTTTTCCAGCCAGCTAGAAGAGACTACCTTACCCTTCTCCCTGGAGTCCCACTTGTTACTTTTACTTTGTCACCTTTGATTTATCACCTGCTAGAATGGAGGAAGAATGGAATTAGCTCTTGAGGCCAGAATCAATACATGTTTCATGCTGAGAAGCAATAGAGGAAAATTTAGGGGAACAAATGTCACTAAAAATATTTGTGTTTGTTAGAATTGTTTGCATATTGCAAAGTACATTTGCATTGTGACAATGGGGCTTTGCTAAATGCATTTGAAACTGTAGTATAAGTTTGTAAAATAAAGCAAAACAAATCTTAAAATTAGGGAAATTTTAAGAAATCTATAACATAGAAGGAAGGTAATGTGTGGGTGTTTTTAGAAAACATTTTCTAGTGCTTTATTTATATCTGTAGTTAACCTATGAGAACCATAGATATATTTTTTGATGAAAGCTTTATAGGACTTACTGTGGTAAAAGTACAGAAAAGGTACAAAGATTAAAATCTCTTTTCACTGATTTTCCTCCCACCACTTGCAATGCCATGCCTTTTCTAGGTCAACACCTCCATGGACTCTCCATTAGTAACAGCATCAAGATTTAGTGTCCCTCTACTATGCATTCTACTCCAATTAAGTCTTCTCACATCTTTATGCTTAAAAAAATAGAAGACAATATATAATTTATTCTTTTTTCTTCAATGACAGTTCTTTCATGTAATCCCACCTACAGAGTTCCCATGTTTCCCTAGCCTTTCCCTCACCTTTTACACTTTGAAAACACTTTGTAAAAACTATCACCTTTTATCATATCAGAATCAGACTGGGTAATGATTTCAGTTTGTCTGTCAGCTACATGGACTATTTATTAGTTAATTTTCTTTTCCATAGAATTCTTTACATGTGAAATGAAATAAAGACATTCTAGTTTTGTCCTCTTTCTTCTCCTCTTTTTCTGTAGGTTACCTCCACTGCAATTACTTCCAGACCACAAGAATTTCAGAAGGGCAGCCTTTATATCTTTGCCAGTAGTTCTGGGCATAGTAGAAGTGCTTATACATTAATAAAAAGGAAATAGAATTCCAATCTTCTTACAAAACTGTGAATATATATATATGTTTTAATCCCTTCTCCAGAGAGATAGGAAGAAACTAGGATTGAACTAAGCATCATTAAATTCTCAGGGGATTTATTTGCCAGAATGTATCCATGTTTGGGTGCATATATACACATATGGATGACTCCCATACATTTCTACACAGATGCAGTTTTTGAAGTGGAATCTATATGGTAGTGGCTAAAGCACAAGAGACTTCACAGACAAACTGCTATCTAAAGTCCTGATGGAGGTGAAGCACTACAATATACAGGCATAGAAGAACTCAAGAGGTGCTACAGTAACAGTTTGTATTAGCTTTTCTGTGTGATATCCTATGGCATTTGACAGGAACAGAGAGAGATCAAGACATTCCAAGATTAGAGGACTAAGTGAAGCAGGGAACAAAATAAAGTTGCAAAGCATCTTTTTAGCCCTGAAACTTTATTTCTAGTTTTGAATAGAAAAGCTTCTTAGTGGGCTGAATATTGCCTCTGTCAGAAAATCTGTGATACTTGCACTCTTATCCACTGCAGGGATGAAAAACATGAAAGAAAAAAAAAAGAAAGTCTTTACATACAAGCAGCATAAAGCATAAGCATTTAAAATTCTAAAATAGAACTTACAAAGAATTTTAACAAAAAAAGCCATAAAACGTACTATCTCTATTATTCAAAAGCTCTATATTAAGAAACTTCCTTAACATTAAAGACTTTTAATAAGCAAGATCTTTGTTTTGAAGTGCACTGACTAATCATCCTAAAGCTCAATGTGTTAAAAGAGATATTCTCATCCGCTGATATATTTCGAAGGCCATGCCACAATATTAGTTCTCAATAAAATGGATGTACTGTCTGTTGTAGACCACAGGACAATTTTAAAGTCTACAATAAAATAACAGATACTAGAAATCTAGTCTTAAATCATAACCTGCTTTTCGTGGTTAATGGGCAACTGATCCTTTAAGATTCTTGAAATTAAAATAATTTTTTTCAGTAGTATTTACTTCTCAACCCAAACTCCAAGAATGGGCTCAAATTTCAGTTCTGTACTTTCAGATAAGAAAAAAAAGCTTTCACTCATTTCAAGAAATTATGTTAAAAATGTATTTTACCTAATGAATTTACCGCTTTGAAATTTAACATGATGAATATATGAAAAGACTCAAAATCATAGAATCATAGAATCACAGAATCACAGAATCATAGAGTCATAGAATGGCTTGGGTTAGAAGATCATCTTACATAGAAGATCTTACAGATCATCTAGTTATAACCTTCCTGCCAGGGACACCTTTCACTAGACCAGGCTGCTCAGAGCTTTGTTTGTGCCTCACCTTCCCCACAGTAAAGGATTTCTCATAATATCTAATCTAAACCTGCCCTCTTTTGGTTTGAAACCATTCCCCCTTATCCTGTTACTCCATACCCTTGTAGAATGTCCCTCTCCATCTTTCTTGTAGGCTCCCTTCAGGTACTGGAAGATCACAATTTTGATCATTTCAACTAGTTCTCATCTTCCATATATACATAATAGACAAGTTTTTATGCATTACTTTTATTCTGTGACTCAATTAATTAAAATCTACCAGGATCACCAAAACTCCTTATGCTGAAATTTTTTCAATCTGAGCTTGATTAATTGTGTTGAAAATACCTAGTCTTCCCAGTTCTTAAGTGAAACTACCTTAAATTCACATCATTTGTTCTTGCTTCATTCATATGTTTCTGGCTAAACAAAGTATGGCTAAACACAGCATATCTCCAGCTAAGGTGAGATATTGCTGACAACACTTAGTAGTATGTGACCAGGTTAATTTATATATCCTCTTGTCTTTCAAGATATAAGAAAAAAAATCTAATTCCTTTGACACTGATAATAATATATAAATACTTGAGCATTGTTTCAAACTTGGACATAAAGTCTGTATTGAGTAATAATCTGATGCACACTTACAAAGCTAAATTTCCCTCCTCATCCAAAGGCCCCAAAGAACACTCAAATAGAATTATTCCTCATTCTCAGATAAATCTATACAGATTATTTATCCAGAATGACAAAACTGAATCAATTCTGGGTGATCTTTTCCTCACTTTTTTTTCTTAATTCTGATGTTTTAAATTTAGGTTTTGAAAAATAATTGTTTATAGAGATTTTTTGTATCTGACACACAGGACTTGAAGTTTAAATTAAGCTCAACGTCTTTAAAGATATAAGGTTTCCAACAGTGATTTCCAATTGGCAGTTCCAATATCTACCCACATATCCTTTGTTCTCTTCCTCAAAATGGAAAAAAATAGTATATTTTTAATTCTCAGGATAATATCTGTATTTTAATATTCTACAAAACCAGGAAATCTGAAAGAAATAATATATTTATAATTTCCTGGGAAAAAAAATTAGCTTTTTGAGTCACAGTCTTGAAAACTAAAAATCTTTTTTCATCCTAAAGCCTTTTGATTTTTTTAAAATGTTTTCATTGTAAAATTTTTAAAAAACTTTTTTTTTTACAAAAGCAGATAATTTTCAACCTCAAATTCTTCAAGTTGAAAAAACAGATTCTATTATTGAAACAAACCCTTTAGCAGAAATTTGTCAGTCTAAATAAGAACAGGATGTTCTCCAGGTCTTTTATCCCACACTTGACAGGCACACTGAGTTGATCAAAATAATTCCAAGGAAAACAGAACAGTGGCATTGATATTCAACATCTTTCTTCTTTAACTACAGTTATATGCCCAGGAGCTGCTGCATTGATCTCTAAACTCAGGCAATTAAAAGAAAATTTTTCAGTAAAAAACCTCTTCAGTCATAGTCTGCCTCTCTTGAGGAGATTTCCAAAGGACCAAAAAGGCCTGAACACACCTGAACACACCTAAACACAAATAATTACAACCCATATTAAAAAACAAACAAACAAACAAACAAACAAACAAACAAAAATCAACACAACTCAAAAATAATTCAGAGTTCCTTTCATTAAATGTGAGCTTGTCACTCATAACTGCTCTAATGATACATTCTTAAGAGAATAATCTCAAGATATTGTCAGGGCAAACCTTCAATTCTACCTTTCCTTTCCCTTCACTTCTTGGCATTCATGTTCTCTTTAGTACCTTTACTAAATACTGACTTGAGAATTAAATATGTGAATTCATCTCAATGAATAAAATCATTGTTTATACAGGTCAGGGTTTTTTGCTTCACCATGTGATATTCAGGGACAAATACAGTCCTCAAATAAAATTGATTTATTTCTGAAAATGATAGTATATAATCCAAAATTAATTTTAATTCCAATCTGGATTAAATATATCACTGAAATTCAATGTGAGGTTATCAAAAGTTTTGATCATCATTTTGACAGCTATTGGGAAAGAAGACATTCAAGTCAGGCTGATGTTTTTAACATTGATTCTAATATATTTTTACCTGAACTGAAAAAAGAGATGAAAAATGTTTAGATACAATCTGGAGTTTGAATCAAAATATGTTCTTCCAAAAAATCTAAAGATGTTTTTAGAAGACTGTCTAAAGATATTTTAGAAGACATAACACAAATGAAGGAATAATCAATCTCAGCTAGACCATAGCTAAATGTTTTGCATCCTTTAGTCTACATCTATTATTGTTCTTGTGACCTGCTTCAGGGAATAATTGCTGAATTATTGGTCCTTAATGATATAATTATATGTTAATCTGGAGCAGCGTGCATCTTCCCCACTCATGGCTAGCCCTTTCTAAAACCAATTTGCTATATCTACACTGCACAGCACTTGGAGCATTGCTGGCTGGGAGCACAGTCCATAATCTGCTGTGCCTACCTAATGCAAGTACCTTTCAGCACAGCACACTGACCATCTGTCTGCCCTCATGTGCCACATTCCTGCACCAGCAAGTTTTGGAAACAGCCATGAGAAGCCAAACTCTTTTCAGAGCTCCTGGAGACAACTGGCTGCATCGGCAGCTGCCACTGCTGCATTCCCAGTGTGAAAAGTGTTATCATCCTGCCAGATCTGCCACTGCAGACTCTTGTGGGCCCGTAACCAAGGTCAGACTTGGGATAGGATACCAATGATTAAAAAATACCTTTGAGGAAGAAATGAGGAATGGAGCTGTTGGTTATGTGCAGAGACTCACAAAGTTGCACTGTGGCTCAAGGAGCCGAAACCTGGACACAGGCCTGGTCTTCTCAATTGCAGAGTAGAAGGATCGCTTTACTGGACCTGGTTTTCTTTGCTGCCAGGGTGCACTGCTGGCTCACATGCAGTTTTTTGCCTGCTAGAACACTTGTGTCCTTTTCTTCAGAGCTGTTTTGAACCGACAGTTCCCAAATGCCCAGGTGTGCAGGGTTATTTTTCGCTGAGTGCTGCACTGCCTGCCTCCCTCACACACCATGTTTTGCTCCCAGACGCCGCTCCCACAAGAGGTGCTGGCGGTGGCCAGCAGCCGCTCTCCCTCTGGGCCTGCCGCCTCCCCTCCCGGCCAGCTCCTGAGGGGCCCAGCCTGCGGGCAGCATGGAGGAGCCTCATGAGGGAACCTCCGGCAGTACTGAGGAGTGTTGACTCCAGTAATGGACATGGGAGTGCCTTGGGAGCCAGTCTCATGCCAGGTGGAGCCTGAGGTGAGAGAGGCCCGGGGCGGTCAGGCTGCTGCAGAGGGCTCAGGAGGGCCAGCTGCTCCCGGTTCCTGGCCCTCCCGGGCCTGCCGGATATGACGGGCCTGTGGCCGTCCATCTGGGATTGCTTCCAGCTACCCTGAGAGCCTGTACACCGCTGCTGTGACAGGCAGGAGCTCCTGACCTGCTGAGCAAACAATGTGCAAGAGCAGCAGCACCATTTTCCCTGGTCCATATGCTTGAGGATTCTGAGAGGGAGTAGGGATGAATGTTTGTCACTCCTTGCAATGACATTTTGACAAGTCATTTATTTACTTCACTTGTAGCTGTGTAAGACTCGGTCTGAAATTTCCCTCATTTTTGCCTCATAACCGTAGCAAGAAGACCCCGAGGACCCCCACCTGGGTTGACTCTGGACAATGGTTTTCTGGCCTGGTCAAGGTGTATGCTTGTCAAGGGACTGTTTATGGGTGTGTTGTGCTCACTGGAATGTGCTGTCATGTTACCAACTGGTACTGCACGTCCGCACCTATCTCTGGGAGCACCTCCCAGTGGTCCATAAATCTTCCCACTGCTTTGCCAGAAGCCACTTGCTTTGGAAAAGGACTATAAAAGAGCGACCCTCTGGAGAAGCTTTTGGGATTTCCCCACGGATGAAGACCCGTCCATTGGCTGGACCACGAGGATGTCCGTCTCGTCTACTGGTAGCTATTTCCCCATCCCCCTCTTTTTCTCTCTGTACTCCTTTTCCTATATCTCTCCCTTCTATTGCAACTGAGCTGTTGGCATTTAATAAAAATGCATTGCTGTGAATAAACTGATTTGTCCCCTGCTGATTGCCTATTTGCACCTCTGAGATCAAACGAACCATCACGACCCCTGCCCTGTGTTGGCGGATCGTGACAAGCTGCCATTAGAAATGATGATTATTCTGTTGTTGGATCTGACCAGTTTGAATTTTATACATCCAGTCCAGCAAAGAATTTAGTTTTTCAATAGAAATGTCTATGCACTCACTGGTTTTGCTTGTGTATGTTTATTGTTAGGTGTCTTACAGAGAAAGGGACAGCAGCTGTTTTAATTTGGTTGGGTTTTTGTAGATTGGTTTGATTTTTTTTGGACATTGTATACTTTCATTTTGCTGGCAGAACTCCAATCCCAATTAGGTTCTCACCTCTGGTGATGCTTGCTTGAATGTTCGATCACCACCATCTCAAGAACAAAGTGAAAGGATTGTTGAAGTGACCTGACTTAGTCTGAGGATTTGTCAGCAGCTGAAAGGGACGCCTGTTCTCTCAGGTCTTGGTCACTAACAGTGTCAAAGGCTAAAAATCTTTGTGAAATAACTGTCTGGTTTTCATGTACAGATAGTTTTGGACACAACTTTGTCATTTAACCTTTCAAATTATGTTCTGCATTTTATTCTCTCTCAGAGTTTTCAAGGTACTTTCTGTGACAGTAATGATCAAATACTATGAGTGACAGCCTATTACAAGCTTTAATATATTCAGGGCATGCAGCATATACAGTCATTATCACATCATTCCCTTTCTTTAAAGAACCTCATGTGGCCCTCATTTCAGAACTAGATTTCTTCTGTATTAGTAAATAACTATTGGTTAGTTTATAAAATCTTGCCAGTGAGCAGGCTGGGGATGCACAAGAATCTGCAAGGAGAAACAGCTGGCATTGTTAACCCCACTGACCAAAGGGTTATTCCTTATCATATGATTTCATGTCCAGCAACAAAAGCCAGGGAAAAGAAGGAGGAAATAAGAGACTTTCAGAGTTATTGTTTTTGTCTTCAGCAGTAACTATTGCACACAAATGTGTGCAATTTCCTGCATTCTTTGGAAATGGTTAAACACCTGCTTGCTGATGAAACATAGTGAAGAATGCCTTATTTTGCTTTGCTTTTTTTGTGTAGCTTTTGCTTTGCCTATTACACTGTCTTTATCTCAACACACAAGTTTTTTTAACTTTTACCCTTATGCTTCTCTTCACCTTCCCACTGAAGGGAGGAGCGAACGATTGTGTGGGGCTTAACTGCCTCCTGGGCTTAACCCACAACAAAAGTTATTTTAAAAGGAGTACAGCAGTTTAAATAGTGGAATCCGTCCAGGACTGGACCTGAGCACACTAAAGCAAGTTCTTCCTAAAAATGATCAGTAGTGAAATACTCAATATTAACGTATAAATGGTCATTTTTATGTTTCAAAGTTAACAAGCAGTAAAATGAATGAAACAGTTTAGCTGCCTTGCAGAAAATGCAGTAGATTAGCAGCAGAATTCAAATTTTTTAGAAAATCTACGTATTAAAGTAATACATCTACTATACATTATGCAGTTCTTGAAAACAGAAAAGCTATCAACATACTTGTTATGTTCTGAACAATTTTTCTTACTGTGAATCATGAATACTGTGATTAGATTTCTTGCCAATAACTCAAAAAATGTGCAGGTTATTTACATCTTAAAAATTGAGATATTTTTTCATGTCAGTGCTTCTCTTCATCAGTTTAGTTTAACAATAAGATTGGACTTCATGAATATGTAGTTTGCTTGTCTTTACAGTATTAAGAATTTTGTTCCATTTTTTACAATGTCTCTGGCTAAAGACCCAGGTTATCTTCATTGGAATTCCTGCCAGGATTTCTTCATAAAATACTCCATAACAAGAAAATTTCAAAATGAAGTGTTCTTTGGGGACCTCATAATCTCCAAGCCCTCATTAAATTGCCATTTATACAATATGCTTCCTAACCACCAGGGTCACTTTGCTGTGAAGGTACATCACAAAGGGAAAGTAGTAAATCTCAGTGAATATTTCACAACTCTCTCTGGCAATTAAAGTTTTAAATGGCATCTTCTCTGCATAGCCAATAAAACGAGAATCAGAAGGCAACTGCAGGATAGCCCAGATAAAATGAGCCCACTGCTGTCTCATAATATTTCACATTGAGAGAAAGAACACACACTAAACTGAAAGACAATATACATTGTTATGGCACCTCACTGTGCAGCAACATAGGGCAAAATACTTGCAGGAGCTAATTTCAAATACACGGAATATCTTTATCATCTAAGCATTTAGAGAACGAAAATCCATTTCCTTTCTCTGTTTGAGAAATGCAGTCTGTTGCCAAGGATCAGCTCTCTAACTGTGAAAGGCCTTCATTGAATTCAGGCTTCCCTTTTCCATTAAACTGGGAACAGGATTATATGGTATTTCCAGCCAATTTTAGAAGTTTTCAATCCACTGATCATGCTAACACTTTTTGCAGGAACATCATAAGTGAGTGAGGCTAGACTTGCAGAAGCTGGAGGGTTTAATGTTTTTTGGAAAAGTACTTTTGCTCCTTGTATTTTGGATACTTGTATTTTGGATACAGAGAACTGCATCAATGCATCTCTCTGTTTTTGTGCAGAAACAAGAAAATCCAACGATGTACCCAAGACTTTTATATCTAGATACTTCTCAAATACTAGATAATTCTATTGTCTGTGAAACCTAGAGGTATTTTAAATTATGTTTTGAAAAATGTGGAAATTAGGGAGGAAATTCTGGAAATGGTTCAGTGAGGGTAGAAAACAAGGCACTGTCACATATATGTGGATGAATATATGATAGATGCACATATATGAACTTTATTACACAAAAATGATAAAGTCACAGATGAACTCTTTAAGCTGTTAGCAATGACTCTCCATTTATTACTTATTCCAGATATAATATTTAAAATTTTTTATGTAGGGCCATTTATTAACTCCTGTCACTGAATGTTATCTTGCTACAATCGTAGTCCATATGAATTAGTAAAAACCAGTTATTTACCAGGTGAGAACATGAGGAAGTCAAGAAGTTCAAAATTTGCTTTTTATAATATAAATTTAGAAAAATAAGTAAAGAAGTAAGGCTGTCTCAGAATTACCTGCACATGTCTTGACAGTCTTATCGGAACTTAAAAACAAAGATCACTGACCTATAAACATAAAAAATGTTATAAATTATTAAATATTCTGAAGGGATATTTTCTTAGATAGCCCACTTACAACTTGTATATCTCCCAATATAAACTTGTATACTTAAACAAACCCATGCAATCATCAAAGCATGTTAATTTTAAAATGCTCAATTAAAATTTGGGCTTCTTCAATTATTTTTTATAGCAATCTTGTGTTCTAGAGATTCTCAGTCTTTAAAATTTCACTTAATTGTGCAATAAAGGGTAACTTTTTGGCATGGAAAAAAATCCCCAACACTATCAAGGTTATGAAACAGTCAATAAAGCTCCATAATTTTTAAGTACAGATAATATTAATGAATCTTGGGTCTTTCCATCTGTTACTATTGTAGGAAGCTCCAGCATGTGTGTGAAGAAGAGGAATGAGATGCTGTGTTGTGTTGCTGAGCAGATAGAAGTTACTCAAGACTTGAATGTTGGAAAAGTAAGTCCTATAGAAACTTATATTTGGCAGAAACTTGTGAGGTAAAAATGAAACACAACTTTCTCATATGACTCTACAATACATTGCATTCTTGTACTGCATATTACACACATGATTTATTGCATATAGAGGTTGTGGATGCCCCATCCCTAGAAGTGTTTAAGGCCAGGCTGGATGAAGCTCTGAGTAACTTGGTCTAGGGTAAGGTGTCCATGAAAGGGGACTGGAAATAGGTGATCTTTGAAGTCCATTTCAACCCAGACCATTCTATGATGCAGTGTTTCTATCATGTGTACTCCTAGCAGTGATGATTTTGCCGAATTTTTGAAAAAGCAATCAAGCCCTTTCAGTAAAAATCAAGAAACAATGTAATGAAGTTATATTTTTCATTCAATCCTTATGATCGCAAGCACCTGTGACTTCAAATCCTCTGAAAAGTCGTTTTAGATTCAGCATACTCTAGGCAGAAGAAAAGGAAGCACAAACGCAGATAAAAGGTATTCTAGTTTTTACAGTTTTGCCTCAAAGGATTAATGACACCTATTTATAAATGTAATACATATCTAGATATCTTTGAAAACCAGAGATAACACAACAGACCCACTTGAACTTACTGTGTGTTTTGAACTGCAGTGCAATGACAGACTGCAGAGAATAGATGTGCACTATGTGGACAGGAGTGATAGAGGTGATAGAGGTGATAGAGTGATAGAGGCTTAAGTGTAATAAAAAGTGATATTTCTCTGCAGTCTTTTTCTTCATGCAGTAAATCTTGCAGAGAGTGTTGAGAAACACTGTTCGAAAAATCTTGAAACTAAGAAAAAATAAAAATGCTCAAACTGGCAGGACATTTCACAGTAGAGATAATGAAGGTTTTCTTTTTATGCTTCATACAGTGCCGTTTTTCACTTATTTGCATACCAAGTCCTGCAGACTCTGAACTGCCAATACTTGCTGAACTAACAGACACAAGGAACACAGGAGATGAATTTCAATGCAGTAGTCAAACCACAGTAGTTCAGCACTCTTTACTTGCAAAATTATTTCAACTGTTTTGACCCTTCATTATTGAACAACTTATGCTTCTAGTTGCCAGAAGTGTTTAAGAAAGAAGAAACTTGGTATAAATCAGGAAATTTAATTTTTATTCATTTTAACCCCAAAAGCATAAGGTTCAAAGAAATATGCAAACCAAGTAGAAGGCTGACATATATGCAGGGGCTATTCCTCAGTTTTGTTGTTTTTCCTTTGTGCCTTCTCTCTGACTACATGGATGCTCCACAGCAAAGTAGAAGTTAATTAAAAGCTAATCAAATGTTTCTAGGGCAGCCCTTTCTCTTCCTCTTTCCAGCAGCCTGCTGATGTGATGTATGAGAGGATAGTAAATCTGCTAGGGAACAGCATTACTTGGAAAGAATACAGATAAGTTTGTTCTGGTGATGTTGCATTGACCAGTTATTGACACTCAGAGACTAAGTTTTATATAAATAACCCAGGTTTATTTTTGTGCACTGGACTTTTACAACAACCTTCTCATGTGCTTGATTCAGCAGGCTGAGTTCTTAGAGCTTAGGGAAAGATGTCAGAAAAGACTCCCAGGGAATACTTTAGTTCTTCTTTAGTTGTCTTTGCATAGAATATGGCAAAAACTTCCCAGCAAAAATTACCTCCTCTCTGAAGGTGAAAACTCACAAATGTTTATTCTGACACTATAGGGTCTTGTGCCTTTGCAATATTCCAAGATTTACTAGTTTATTTTAACTGTTACACCAGGAAATAGTTGTCAACTTTTTTTTCATTTTCTTTTTTTTTTTCTTTTTTTCTTTTGTTACCTCTTCACCTTTGAAAAGCAAGACTCTAGAAATTGCTCTACCTCTCCATTGCCCAGTAGCATCTCTGATGATAAATTCACTTATCTAAATTTCATTACTGTCATGGTTATGACTGTGTTAAACCCAGTGTCCAGTCTTACAGCCTGACACTTGGGAATCATAAATGTACCATCTCCAAGGAGAAAGCAAAGGCTATCATTGTCATTTAGTGTGACATTAAGTTAGCTGAAGTTGCTCCTGTGTGAAAATGTTATCTTTTGGGAATACTCATGAACAGTTGGAGAGAGAGAGGGAAGAATTTCTTTGCAAAATGGTTAATCATCACTGCTTATGCTTGCCTTTGAGCATTTGAACACATAATTTGGTAATTAGCAGATTTAATTGCTTTCTGACACTGAGGATTAAGCAGCCTGCCCTGCTCTCCACTCCTGGAGCCATTAGTGCGCCTGTTGCCAAGGTCAATTGAGTTCATTTCAGAACTATTTCTCATCTGTTCCCTCTTATGAAGTGAGTACTCCAGGATGCCTAAGAACAGAATACATATCAAGGCCCCATTTTCTCTCTTCTCTCTACAGCAGAAAATTTCAAGGTAATCATACTCAATTCCTTTACTTTGGAAGCTATAATTTATACTAATATATCAACCAATGAAGTTCATAAAATTTCAGTGTTCAATACAATTTTTCCAACACAGTGGCAATAATAATAATTGCAGGAAACACGACAGCATCATTTGATTATAGAATCAGAAAGTAGGAATCAGCTGCAGTGTTAAATCCTATGACCTCATGTGGATTGTTTAACTTTTCTTTCGTTTCTCAAGTCAGGTGTAATTATTTTAACTTCTATTTACCATATTATTTATTATTATATTCACATGATTATACTCACATGAATGCCCATGTGTTATGTCTGTCATACTACCTGACACACATATTGGAGTTTAATGCTCACTAAGTTCCTTATAATAAATGAATGTCAATATGATGTCAAATTTTACTATTACAAGGACCATTATCCTTACCATGAAACATATGGAGATACTATCAAAACACAAAGCATTGAAATAAATGCTTTCCACTGGAACAAGACAGCACAGATATTTTTAATTTAACTCTCCAAACCCCAGTTTGATTTTGCAAAAATTTGGGAAAGCTGCAAAGGGTTTGTTATATCAGTGAATCATTTGAAGTGGCATGACCAAAAGAAAAATGAAAGAAAATGTTCTTTGGTCACTGAAAGGTAAAATTTGATCAGTGATTTTTTTTTTTATTAATTCTTTTTCAAATAGAGAGAAGTAATTGCACTCTGGGCT
>VZTT01035790.1:56712-73703 GCA_013400855.1 Buphagus erythrorhynchus | reverse complement strand
GTGTACTATTTATGCTACCAATTAGTAATGAAAAATCACAAGATCATGCCAAAATGCATCTACAGAGATTTGAAAATATTTTTAAACCTATGTCTTCCATTTCTTCCTTTGCCTAATGTTTGTGGAGGGTGTATTTTTCCATTGTGGTGGGGTGGACACTGGCCAGGTGCCCACCAAAGCCACTCTATCACTGCCCTCCTCAGCTGGGCAGGGGAGAGAAAATGCAACCAATGGCTCCTGGGCTGAGATAAGACAGGGAGAGATCATTCATCATTTACTTCATGGGCAAAACAGATTCAGCTTAGGGAAATTAATTGTATTTATTACAATTTGAAACACTTTCCTCCCACCTCTCCCTTCGTCCAGGATGTAACTTCAGTCCTGATTTTCCACTCCCTCCTCCCCCCCAGCAGCACACGGGGACACAAACTGGGGGTTATGCTCTGTTCATCAAGGNCCACAGACCAGAGGGTCACATCTTGCCTTTCCATGGGCTGCAGGGAAATCTCTGCTCCAGTGCCTGGAGCACCTCCTGCTCCTCCTGCACTGACCTTGTTGTCTGCAGAGCTGCTCCTCCCACATGTTCTTACTCTTCTCTGGCTGTAATTGCTTGTGCACAACCTCTTCCCTTCTTGAATGTATTATCCTAGAGGCACTACCACTGTGGCTGATGGACTTGGCCTTGGCCAGCATGGGGGAAATGGCTCTGTGGGACATGCAGGAAGCTTCTGGCAGCTTCTCACAGAAGCCACCCCTGTATGCCCCCTCCACTTCCAAAACCTGTCAGTGCAAACCAAATATACCCACTAAACCAGGACATAAATAATTAAGATAGCCATTCAGTATATCAAGTATTACATTTGGGGCAGGGAGTCTTATTTCAAGTGAGCGGTTGGTATTTCCTTAGCTACTTTTTAGGATCATGGATAAAATCTGGCATTGTACAGAACTTATCTTCCAGTCCTGGAAGATAACTCTGACAGTTAAGATAGAAGTGTCATTTTACATTTTGTCAAGACTCTGAGATGATCATGATGAAAGATGTGTGACAGCGGGGGGATGCACCTTGGCACTTCCCGGTCTCTTTTCTTTCAAATTCTGCTTTTTAAGAGTCTATGCACCTCCTCTCCTTCATCCTATAGTAGTAATAGATTTAAATTTCAATAAAGGTATGCATAATACTAAGTTTAAGGTTGCATAGTACGTTTAAATATACTTTCCATTTTGTATGAATGCTTAAACTAGCTGACAGATTAAAAGCAGTGTACAGAAACGTTCACAGTGATCTTTAGTTTAACTGCAGTTACACTCCTTATTTGCTTATAATACTGCACTTAAATAGAAAGATTGGACTAAATGGCACGGAAAGAAAATGCACGGGACAGGGAGATTTGCATATAGATATCACTGCTGTTTAAGGAAACAATACTTACATTTTTTCCCCTCATGAACTGCTTCTCAGTTTTCATTTTATAATAAGTTGCTTGCTGACTTAAGGAGGAAAAATTTAATGTATAATATGTGAAAAGTGATGGAAGGGAGCACTAATTCAAAGGAGACTGCTGTTTTTGAGGAGCCTTAGAAAAGAACTAAGCAGTGCTTTGGGTGGATGAGAAAGGGCTCACATTTGTCAGGTAAAAAAAATTTAGATCAACGTTCTCAATTTATAATACATGTATTACAAATATCAATGGCTGAGCTTTGTTACTTGCAATTAAAGGATTTCCACTTGGCATTTTCTTTTAAAAACTACTTTTCCAAAATATGGGAATGCCCTGAATTCAGTCTTAATTTTTACATATCTAGGTGGACAGTTACCTCCAGCAAAAAAGAAGTTCCCTGTGAAATAAAAGCACCGTCTTCTTTTCTGCCTTTTTGAAGTGCCAAAGGCCACTCAAAATACTGTTTTCAATTCCAATGCTTTTGCTTTTGTAAATAGATTTTATCAGGTATTGCACTGCTATCTCCACATTAAATAGTTCCTGGGAGAGGTCATATTTAAGACTAGGGGTTTTGCAGTGTTTTGAAAGAAACTTATCATGTTTTAGATGCAATTTATTTGTCTCTTTCTTATGTTGCCAGATTTTTTTTCAGATTTCAGTTCTTTAATTTTTCAAAAGAAGAAATTAAGCACTACAAACACTGCACTTTTAACACATCCTAACAATATTTTGTTTAGGACCACTAAAGCAATGTAGAAAATAAAGAGTCCAAACCAACATGTTCTAAGGGTCAGGATGAACAGCTGAGGAGAGCTGATGTAAAATATTCACCTAGAGGAGAACCTAAGTAAGTTTCCTGCCATGTTTGCAATTCAAGTTTGATTACTGTGCAGTTACCCCTCCCAAATGGGGCACTTATCTTCTAGTATCTGACAACCAGAAATGGAAAATGAACTCTTTTTTTTCTAACTTCAGTGGGGGTGTTGCTAATTACAGCTGTGGCTGTGTTCTCTTCTGGTGGTGACCATGCGAGATAGTAAGAAAGCGAGGCAAAAAGAAAGCTCAGAATTAGGACAGGGGTTGTGGTCCACTGAAAGATGGGCTGTGTTTTGCATGGTAGCTGGTCCTGAGGTGCCGGGGGAGCAGAGCAGTGGGGGACACGACTGTCCCCAGCACTCGATCCTGCTGCACTTGGGGCTCTTTGGCTTTCCCTGCAGGCCCAGCCCCGCCGATCTGCCGCTCTGCTGCCTCAGTCCGTGAGAGCCTTGCGGAGAATGCCCACAGAAAGCCCAGGGAAAGCTCTCCAGCGCTGTTTGGCAACAGGATCTGCCCTCGCCGACTCGAGCATGAAAGCTGTGCTTCGATGTGCACAAAAGCCCACACCTCCGGCTGCCGAGCTGCGTGCGGCGCCTCGCAACCAGGCGGCTCCTCACACAACACAGCGGCAGCGCTGGGCTGAGGGCTGCGACCCTGCGCCTCCAAAGAGCAACGGCAGCCAGAGCGAAACTGCACATACACAACTGCATAAAGCCAGGTACCTGATAGTTAGAGCTTCCTCTCTGCTTTAAAAAGCAGCCGGTCTGGTGACCCCAGGTTTTTCTGGGGTTGTTTTCTGATCTTTTGCATTTGGTCACAAAATCAATCTTTGAGAACCATAAACAGCGTCGCAATGCTACAAAGTTGTATATAAGTCATGAAAATTCTCTTACCATGTAGCGCATGTTGCTGGCTGGTGGATCCACTCTCGTCCGCAATGTGTTATGGACTTGCACACAATCCTGAATAAACGCTGGATCCCGAGGATCAGGCAATTTCGGTGGTTCATAAGAATCAGAGGGATAACAAAAGAGTAGTAAAGCCAGCACACAAGCAGAAAATCTGCTTGTCATTGAGAAAGAGAGAAGAGAGACGGTGCAAACAGAAAGTCACCACAGTGGCTCTAGGGGCATCCCGGGGGACCCGATGGTGTCGAGCTGGCGGTGCTGAAACGCGCCGGGTCCCGTGCCTGGGTCAGCTCTATGGAGCCCCTCGTCAACCTGAGGGCAGCTGGGCGTGGCCTGCTCTCACCGCGGGCGCTGCGGGGCGGGCGCGGTGCCGCCGGCCGAGCCCCGTGCCTGGGTCAGCTCTATGGAGCCCCTCGCTAGCCCCAGGGCAGCTGGGCGTGGGCTGCCCTCACCGCGGGCGCTGCGGGGCGGAGCGGGCGCGGTGCCGCCGCCCGAGCCCCGTGCCTGGGTCAGCTCTATGGAGCCCCTCGCTAGCCCGAGGGCAGCTGGGCGTGGCCTGCCCTCACCGCGGCGCTGCCCTCGCCCCAGGCCGGCGGGGTGCGGGCCGCGGCTGCTGCAGGGTCGGGCGGGGAGAGCCCCCCCAGAGTCCGGTGTGCTGTTTGAGACCCTGCTGCCTGTGCTGCTGCTCTTACTCACTCGCTGTACAACACAGCGCAATGAAGTATCGCTGTCGGTCCTGCCCCCGCAGGGCCAGCGCTGAAAGTCAGTTCATTTCTGCGGTTTGTGCACAGGCACCAGGGAAGTTTTCTTCAACAAGTTCCGTCACCGAGCACTTGCTTAAGGCACACACTGCAATTGTCATTAGCCCTTTCCTTACAGTCATGCTTCTCAACATCTGGTCTTCCAGCTTTAGAAGCAGAGTGTTTTAGCTGCACGGAGCGGTTTTAGCTCTAGCAGCAGCATTTTGCTTGGAAGATTTGTGGGTTGGACTTAGCTTAGCCATGGTAATTGAATACAAAGTTAGTCACAGGAAACGAGTCATATTTCAAGAACACTGCTATGAGAATAAGGAAATTAAGCTGCAAGTTCACATTAGAGCTGTAGCAACCTAGTCTCTTTCTTTTTTTTCTTCTTTCTTTAATTGTGGTGGGCAAGCATCTCTCTTGTCCTTAGGCTTCTTTGTTACTATTTGTTTGGCCCCTGTAATCCTATTCATAGCAATCACTATGTATTGCAGAAAAGTTTTGGATAAATTTTCTTCTTTTGATGAAACCAGATTCTGTTAAGGCTGTTGCTTTTTCTCTTTCTTTTCCTTATATATTTTTTTCCTTCCCACTACAACCAAATTGTTACAAAATAAAGCTGATTTATTTATTTATTTATTTTTATTCCAGTCATTCAGTGTCATTTCACTCTAATCCACCCCAAGGGATCTATTAACAAGAACCTCGCTTGGGGCCCATTTTTTATTCTATGGGATCCTTCAGTGTGGCTCAGAATTTGAGTCACTGTGTTCTTAAAACATTAGAACAAAGACAAAAGAGGAAAAAACAGCTTTAAATATTGATAGCATGGTTATGCATTGCTAATATTAGTCAGTATCTCCTGGCTTGAAAGATCGGTTTCTTCCTGTCACTAACAAACATATATTGGAACAATGGGGGTCAGGTTGAGGGCTAAATGTCTCTTAAAACAAACTGAACCCATCAGAGGTTTGGACTTTTTAAATGAGGCTGAGATATTCAATTTCTAAACTAGAATCTGTCCTGGGCCCATTTCATCTCCCATCTCTATTTCCTGCTACCTGAAAGCTCACGATGGCTGCCATCTACTCTGCATTTTAGATATTTTCACTATCTCACATCCTAAAATTAAGCTTTCCCCATTGACACCTCACCTTATTCTTTACTCTGTCAACTTTCCCTGGTATTCTTCTACTTACGGAGAAGAAGGACTAACTCTGAGAGGAGAAGAACTGAATAGTACAACTGACAATAGACTAATGGACACCAACACACATAGGCTAAATATAGCAAAGGGCAAGCTTTATTCCTGTTCATAAAAAGTAATATATACAGTTAAATCTCCATTATCTGGGGAAAATTGTGTCTGGAATAACTGAAGGTTAATGAAGATGAATTATTGCTTCTTTTGGATACAGTGTGCCACTTCAGACATGTCTTTGTGATGCCCCAGGCTTCCAGGAGGATTGTTAGCACATGGAGTAATATCTAGTCTCTGTGGTCCCTCTAGCAACCTACCCCTAGAGCTAAGAGGCTTGTACAGACATAGGAGCATGTTGCAGCTACAGCCAATAGATTATACTACCTCTATGCATAGCCACTTCTGTTTTGCCTTGAGTGAAGAAGCAGCCTTTCCTATGCTGGATCAACATTGCAGAGATAATGAGAGATGACCAAATATTTTTTTAAATGTGTGCGAATTTTGTGAGAGTAATACAGCAGTAGGACCACAATCAGTGTCTTAACTGACCATTATGCATAAAAAAAAGTGTGTGGAAATTTCTGTTGTACTAGAAGTACAGCACCAGCACTCAATACGAGAAACAGGGGCCTTAAAATTAAAACACTAAGACAGTACTGGTCACAAGAGGGTCGTGAATGCTCAGCAGGTGGGATGGCAGGCCTGGGAGGATGGGGCCGTGGTGGGGGCTGTGTATCCCAGTCTGGATACCAGTTGGCATAACCTAAAAGTCAGTGAAGAAACAGGTGTTAAGATGTAGCCTTAGCCATACTTCAGGAAAGTCATTAAGAACAATTTGATACGTACTTATCAGCTTCTCACGTTCTGTATTTTCTGCAAAGAGATCAGAAGAGAAAAGTAATGTGAGTACCATCCAATGGTTCTTAATGCAAAGAGGTAAGCCTTTGCTTGTGCCTGGCTGGTTGCACTGATGATGCCAGTTCCCCCTGCAAGGGGGAAGCAGGCCAGCAAGAGCAGGCTCCCAATTGGTGTGGAGTTCATATTTTTTATTGAATTGAAGAAGAAGCAGAAAAAACAGCTGTATCAGGTTGAATTTTTACCATGGAGATGAGGAAATAAAAAATAATGACAAAACATGGAATTTATTTAAAAATGTTACACATATCAAATTTAAGTAGTTACAGGCAGACAAATATAACTAATTTATCACAGAAGTACACCTTTACTGAAAGTGTAAACGCATTTGCAGGATTGCTTATGTGCACCCTATTGAAATTCCTCGTTTGCCCTATAGGAGACAATGGTAAAAGTGGGTTCTAGCACTTAACTTTTAAATACTCTGTTCCTCCTGTCCCTCTCCCTAGTCTTTGAGATATTTTTTGTTTTCCTGTGATCCATCAGTCTGAGACTTTCAGATGAGTCAGCCAGGATATGACAGAAGGAAGTAAGAGTGCCAAATGCTCAATAATTTCTACAGCTGAAGCTGTCTAGAGTCTGGCTGGTAAAGGCCATCCCCATTAAACCTCTGTATAAAATTCATATTTGATTTAAGACATTGCTGCATCAACTTAATCTCTGTTTATTTAAAACATTGCCCAGTTTGGGACTAGGTGAGTTGACATAAAGGTCCACGGCTGTTTGGAGCAGACTCAGAGTGACTGGGTACGGGCTGTGGGTTTCCCTGCTGTGCCCACACCCTGACACCGCAGAGACAGACCCAGCACAGAGTCACTCTGGCTCATCAGAGGGGAGGCAAGGAGGAGGGAGCAGGCTGAGCCCCTCGCCATCACCCACTTCTCTCCCAGGCCCAGGCAGCATGTTTGCAGGGAACACCTCCACCCCAGAGAGGTTTTTACTCCAGCCACACTCCCTTTCATTGTTGCNGCAAGCATGTTTGCAGCGAACACCTCCACCCCAGAGAGGTTTTTACTCCAGCCACACTCCTTTCATTGTTGCATCTTTGTAGGGTTTGGGAGTGGGCTGTGCTGGCTCAGCCCCACACTGGCTCCCAGCACCGGCCACACATCCCACAGCTGCCACAGACCTGTTCCACAGTCCTTTATTAATTGCTCCTCGAGATTGGACTAAAATCCCCTCATTCCGAGCTTTCTGAGCTCTGTTACAACTGTTCATTTAATTATTTTCCACCAGCACTCTGATAATACTGAGCATAGTAGGGAAAAGATTTACAAACAAGCTCTCACTGCTATTTTTCAGGTAATTGTGGAAATTAGAAATAACTGTGCTTTTTGGTACAGCCTTATTATTAGTTCAGAAATACAGTTGTCTGGAAAATGTGTTAGGACATGCTAAACAAGCAAAAAAGAGGAAGATGAATTTCCTATGTCTGCTGGGAGAGAAGAACTAGACAGTTAATATTTGCTGGGGCTAAAATTTTGGATTTGATTTCCTGACCAGATAAAAGGGAGAAAATAGTCTAAGTGATACTTCCCTGTATCAAAAACTCTGGCTTCTACTTCTGAGAGCATTCAACAGCAAAGTATTTCAATCATTTCCTTCTTACACTATTCTTCCCAGAGTTTGGTACTGTTGTTGTGGGGTGTGCTACAGACCCACTGTACACTTAGTGCAAATTGACTCATTGTCTTTCCACTGCTAATTATGCCACTTTTATTTCTATGCAATTTTCTTACTTGATCACTTTGGTCTTACCACAGAGCTTGTCTACACACTTCTCATTACTGCATCTACTGCATGGCTGTCCTTCCTTATATGGTTTTCTTGGGTAATTCCCCCTGCAAAACAGAAACAGTATTTTGTTAGCTGTCATTGAAAAGCTATCACAGGGAGGGAATATGAATATCCTAATCAAAAAACTGGTCATTGCAATTGTTTGAAATTCCTTTTAGATCAGATTAAAGCTTCACTGACATGGGGAGCAGTTGACTCCTGCCACTGGAAATTAATAAGACTTCTACAGGCAATACTGTATTATTGTAAGCATACAAGAATTTGCCTCTAGTCTCTCATTACCCCCCTGGATTATAAAAAACAAACCTGTAAAAAGTATGTAGAAATACTGCAAGGTACCAGATAAACTGGAGAAATGTCTACCTTTATTTCTTAAATTACAATGTCTAGTTTTAAATTCGTTTAGGGCCAGAGAACGAGATAATCTTTCTGAAGTGGGAAGATTACACCTTTCCCACTTTTCCTGCAGAGACTGAAGTCAAAACATATTTTCTTCCACCATCTGCATTATGGTGCGTGGTCTCAGCTATGATCCACTCTCTGCTTTTTTTGAGAATGGGATTTTCTGCAGTCCCAGCTATTAGTTCTGCAGAACACTGGTTCTGTTCCCAATGGCCAGGAGAAGTTTCCCTTGGACAAGTGACATGAGAATGTAGCTTATTCTGAAATTTGTTACAACTGCACCCATCATTGTTGGCATCTGATACCAGATCAGTAGGGATATTTAAAAAAAAACAACCAAACAAACCCAAATGCCACAATTAACTTACGCTGGCCCATAGTTACAAACAAAATGTGCTGCTTTGAACAGTCCTGGAAAATTTTCAACTGTATTGCAGAAGTGAACTGCGCAGCCAACTTTGTAACTCTCTGCCCAGATGACCTGCAGGACAAAGGGAAGAACGTAATGCGCTGTTCAAATACTGCCAAGCGACAGCATTAAGGGAAGAAGGAGAAGGGAAGTATCTCAGGGAAATTTAAATCAGCTGACACTGGAGCAACTTAACCCCGAAGGGCAGCTGGGACAAATGACAGATAATTTTTTCACTTATTATCTGGCTCCCCTGTAAGTGAGAAATTTCCAGGGAATAATCCCTTTCCACCATAACTGGAAGTAGAACTTGACATCCCGGGGCTCATAATATTTATTTCCAATCTCATGCAACAAAAAACTGGGGGGTGCAAAGCCCTGCTGTAATTCCTGTTCCAAAGCAATCTGTTCCAAGCCCATACTCAGATCTTTAGTGAAATTAGACCATATATATTAGACTATCCATATGCTAGGCTATAAAGCACTGGGCATGTAAGACTCACCTGAGTGTAGTGACCACACTTGTCAGTACATGTATTGGTGCTGAAATCATAGCTGCTGACTTCATTAAACCAGGACTTGAGAGCTACATCCACAGAGAAGATGTGGGCTGTGCCAGTCCAGATATTTTCTCCAACAAGTGGGAAGATGGGGTGCATTTTTCCTGGAATTTTAAGGCAGGTGTTGTGGTCAAACTTGCATTTCTTTGCCCATGCTTTGGCAGTCTTAGCTAAAGCAGCGTCCCAGGACTATAGAAAAGGAAGAAAACTTACTATAACCTGAACTGCAGTGACTTAATTGAATTCAGACATTTTTAAACCTTTTTTAACTTTTGTTAAGAGTTCTTTTCCCCTTTTCCGCTTCCCATCCCTGTCTTCAGTTTCTTTCTCTCACTTAACATTTCTACTCATATAACAAATTTTTGTCTTCTTTCTCTCTTAGCTATTGCAGGACATGCAGGATCTATCCACTGTCCTGTTGTATCTGACCTGTTAATATATTTAGAGCTGGACTGCAGTCTTTAAGCTGCTACATCTGGAGGGGGTAACTGTGTGAAACTTCCAGCTGTAGAGGCGCTTGGGGATTTAGTGCCTAGGAAATGTTGTCTGTCCAGGAATTTGTACTTGGCAATTATTACCAGGCCAGATAGGAATTCTGTTCTGCTAGCCAGGACAGAAGGGAGAGTCACAGCTGCTCCCTTCCTCAGCTCCTTCTGCCTCTTTTTTCTTCTCTCTCCTCAGCACATGGACAAAGCAAATAAAAGACTCACTCATCTGTGCTGGGCTGAGAAGGAAACACTCCCATCCAAAGAGGCACAAGTGATAATTTAACAAACCAGTCTGGCAGACTTGCAGATTTTATGCTGACAGGTGAAGTTCAGTACAGGGAAATTCAAGTTAAGGTATGTGAGAAAAAATTGAGTTTGTGCTCCTCATAACAGGTTTGGATATGGCTACTACCACTTGAAAGTAGTAGACTAAAAAGAAAGCAAAGTAGTAGAAACTCTTTGCAAAGAAATGGAGAATAAAACCATATATATATAATCCCAGTCCTGCATAAGTCCTGTTAAATGCTGTGTGCAGTACAGCACCCCACCTCAAGAAAGGTACACTAGAACTAGAAAGGCCAGAGAGAACCTGGAGTAGGATGATGATCTTCAAGTTCGGAGGGCTTTCATATAGCAGCAGAGAGTGCTCTGCAGCTTCAGAGACATCTATATATCTTGTGTGAAATAGGTAAATAAGCAGCATTAACTTGTCTTCCAATACAAAGACCAGACACTATTAAATGAAGCTAGGCATTAACAAGCCCAAATAAAACACAAGGAAATAGCTTCACACAACCTGTGGTTAGGCTGTGCCACAAGATGCTAGAAATGATTAAAACTTTTATGACCTCAAGGCTGAAAAAAAAAGATCAAAAAAGTACATTAAGAGCTTGTACCATGATTGGTACACCTTGTAAGTACACCTTTGATTCAAGAGGTTTAAATATATTCATCCTGCTGTTATTCCAGAATTGCTGGGTCTTTGGTCTGAGCAGGTAAGCTTGCTCTTTTGCACTACCTTTTTTAATTAAACATAGTTTTTAACATGGCAAGAAATTAAAGTCACTGGTACTCTGAACCTCATCCCTTTTCTGTGAGCTTCCACTTGTAGAAATTATTCATACTCTGCATGTGCTTATGCATTTAATTTCCTTTCCAGCTATGCAGCACTGCTGGAGGGCTCAGAGAAGTGACATACACTGACTGGGGTTACTTCTCTCAGCTAGCTATACACATTTTTCCTTATGTATTCCACTGAACAACGTGCAACCTACCCATAACCTGTTCTGATACCCACTGTATTTGTAGCAAGCTCTGCTTTTCAGACTAGATACCAGTATTCCTACTCTTCAAACCCTGCTACAGCAAATGAAGATCAGGTGTCTGAATAAATGTCCTGGAAAATCCCTTTATTAATCACGTGTTCTAGATTAGAAGAAACAACAGGAGATGATAGATTTTCAACAAATCCCGTTGCAGACTGCCTATTCAGAAACTTTTTAAAAGCCAAACAGCTTCTATGTATGAAACCTGACCTCATATAAAACAGATTACTATCTCTCTTAGAAAGAGGTAGATGATATAATGAGAACTGAACACTGTTATTCTTTGCAATACAGCTCTTTGCTCTGGCTGAAGTTGAGAGTAGCTGAATCTTGTGCTAAAAAAAGAAAATCCCTTCAAGTTATTAAAATTGAACAATACTGTGAAAATGAATGTATTTTCTATTTCATGCAAAGAACCAACATATATGTTACAGAAATCATTAACTGAAATGGAAAGAATAGCACAATAAAAATTAAGAATAAGATAGGCTAAATCAGCAGCCCAATCTTTAATAATTTCAAAAAGATCACAAACACCACCTTACCATGCGAAGCATATTGCTGGCTGGTGGATTCACTTTGGATCGAAATGTGTTGTGAGCTCTCACACAATCTTCAATGAACTTTGCATCTTCAATGTCAGGCAAGGGATATTGCAGAGAAGTATGAAAGAAAGTGAAGAAATCCAGTAAGAACAATGCAGCAAAGAAAAATGTGATTTTCATAATTATCCAGTGTTTCTTCACAAGTTTTAAAACGAAAAATCTCTTAGGTGGGGATGATACCAACAAGCAGTTTTTCAGAGGTTGTCCCCGGGGTGTGAAGGCATTTGAAAGTGTTCAACAGGAAGTGAAGAGCAATTGCTTAATCAGGTACAACTCTATCTGACATCATAGCTGGCAGTCAAAGGGTAAAGCGTGAAACAGGCATCTGCCATGCATATCAGCAAGGAGCAACACTCCAAGTATACTTCTGTCTTTTCTTTGAGTGTGCTTCTTCTTGGGTGACTGCCAAACCATTCTGTGACTGTTGGTCTTATCTGAAGAGATGCTGTTGAACAGCTTTCTTAACACTGCATCAGTCATAAAAAATGCAGCTTTGACAAAACAGAAAACTGCTATTCAGCTGATTTTCCAATAGTATTGCTTAGTCATACCAGCTTAGTTACAATTATATTGCAGGACATTGCTTCCATATCAGAATTACTCAAGAAATAAACAGAATTAGGAAATCTCTGCTTCAGCAGGAGGAAAAAAATGGTTCCTGAACAGCACCTTGCTGCAGAACAGACATTCTGGCCTGGTTTGCTGTGCAACAAAAATAAAATTTGGAAATCCCAAGCTTGAGTATGTGTTGATTCTCTCCTCCTTAGTTATTTGCTATTACGTGCTAGCCTGAAATCACTGGAGCAGATTCCTATGCTCCTGGAGAGCAGCTACAGGATTAGCACTCCTGGTATAACATTCCAAGTCTGATCACTTCTCAGGATGGTATGTGTTGGCATTTGTATTGTCTCTCCAACTGTTCTACAAGCTGGTTGAATTTTTTTTTTCCAAACCTAAACCAAATTGTACAAATATGTAAGAGCATAAGAAGAACCATATGTTTTAAGAGCTAAGGTCTTGTAACCTAGTTTTACGTAGGTTTACAGGGAAAATTTGTTGCAAATAGATTGTAAAATATGTTAATGAGTGTTTTATTCCCTGCTCAGTTTTCCTGGTCAGACTTAATGTAAAACTGTGATTATATTACAACTACATGCAGTTTGCACAAAAAAAAATCATCACACTAAAACTGCACCATTAATTTAACAGTACAGTGATCTTGCACTTATATATGCATGCAGCTGAAATTCTGTGTTTGGAAAAAGAACTGAGATTTTATGCAGTAGGAAATTTGGATGGGTCCAGGATAGTCCACGTTATAAAATGCTTTCATGCATTTCTGGCTCCATCTAGTGACTCTATCTATAATTAAAGCAGAAGTTCAGCCTGCCCTCGAGCATCTATGATATTTTCCCAAGAAGAGTTTTAGACTTTTGCCAGCATTAAGCAGTGGATCTTGACAATTTAATTGTGGGATTTGGATATCACATTATATAGTCTGGACAATACAAGCCATTGCCTATCCTTCCACAGATCTCAAGTGAAATTTCGCACTATGAGCTGGGTACATGCAAGAAGCTTTGCAGCCTCATGATTTTGAAAAATTCCCCATGTTTACATCCCACTTTCACACTTCTGACCTGCTTTTAGTTCAAAATGGCTGGAAAAATAAAATCTCAGATTTTAAATTTTTTCCTAATGTTCTATGTAGCCAGAGGACTAAAAACTGGTGAATTACAGCCTATTACAGATATCCACGATGCCTGGGAATCTGTGAAATTACATTTAATTTTGTTCTCAAATCATCAACTTCCCCACAGAGTATTGTTCCTTGTGTTGAGAAGATCTGACCTTGACTTACCAGGTTCAGTTGAACAAATGGGGTGGATCTGCTGGGTTTTTTTATTCTGTCCTCAGGATTAGGCAGCTGCAAGATCACTTGGCCTTCTAGACCTGTGAATAAACTAATATTCTGACATGCATTGCTGCTGCTATTACACAATGGCACCTCAAGGGCAGAAAACACATTACGGGACAAGAAGGTGATGGTATTGAATTTCCACAAGAATTATTCTGTTAGAAACCATTTTGTATTCATTAAAAGCTAAAAAATCCTAAAATTATTTTGTAATAATGAGGCTGTAAACAGTTTCACAATTAACAGAGGAGGCCATTAATATGTGATTGGACTGCAGACAGTTTTACTGTAATTTTCAAGTGATCTGGATGATTACTCCTGTAAACTTAAGTGCAGAAGCTTTTGCACTTTGCATATTTTTAGACCAAACAGTGTTACCTGCCATACTCAAGAGAAGACAGGCATTACAGTTTAGGTATCTGCTTTTTCTTAGGAGACTCTTCCAATACCTTCTGCACATGATGAACCAAACTGTAATGAACTCAGGTAAACATGTTTAATTCTATACCTAGAACATCTGGATGATCATACATTCCATTTCTGGAAGACATGCAGACATAGTAGCTTTACTCAGTATCAGAGTATCTCTCCAGTAGGGAGGGTACAGGCCTCAGACTGACAAACTCACTTGAACATTCCCAAAAGTTTCATCTCTTCAGTTATAAATGAAAGAAGCAGTTGTGTTCATCCAACATAACCATTTTTCTGAAAAGGATTTAAAGTGGTGTTGCCTGAATGCTGGGTTAAGGACTAAGCATTTCAGAGGTCTTTATGTAACAGCCTCACATACATTTTTGAGATTTCCACCATTTTGAGATTTCAGTTGTTGTGGCTCTCTTTACAGGTCTACACAGCCCATCCATTTATGATTCATAAATTTTACCCATTTGCAATTTTGTGTCTGAGCCTTCAAGAACACAATTGCTCCTGCATCATGCATGATCTTCAATTATCAATTCTGATGACACAGGTACTTTTACATGTTCACAATGTTTAACCCATGTACACTGCTTGTTTTCTGCCAGTGGTTAGTTTCCTTTGTAATTTTCCCTGAAATGTTGCCTGAAATGCATGAACATTTCATATGACTTAACTGTGTATAACAAGAAAGGAGCAAACAATCAAGGGAAAGAAATTTTAGACATGAACATCACTCTAAGAGAAATGTGCAAAATCTTCCAGAATTCTATGCAGACAAGGTTGAATTGCAATTATTAAAATGTAAAAACTACCTTGCTAGGTAACTTTTCATAATTTATTATGCCACAAAAAAAAAAAAATACTTTCCTATGATACTGTCTAGTTCTAGCCTTCTAAACAATCTACTGCCAAATAAACAGCAAAACTTAAATCCTGCAGCCTTGCTTTTGGTTTTGTTATAGGCAGAACCAGGGGTAGAAAACAAGAATTAACACTTGAAGAGAAATAAGTGAGAAAAGATGAAAAGAGCTGAAAGGAAAATGCTCCATAAATGATTCTGGTAACTTTTGATAATTTCATTTCACAATCCAAAGCTTACTAAAAAAGAATCTCACTGGCAACAGTTTCTCTGTAAGTAAACTGCACAGTATTTTCACCTGTAATTTACACGGAGAGCAGTCTAAGCACCTTTGAACACTGAGATAAGAAGTTTAAGAGCTGCTTTAATTAGCTAAGGTCTACTTGACATTAAAATTATCATCTGTTTTAGATCAGTGAAATACGTATTTGCTCATAGATGAAACTGATGATGTCAAACTGACCTGATGTCAAAGCTTATTTTTTCAACATGGGAATGAATAAATAAACTTAAAATATTAAGTGTTCAAAAGAAATGCTTACTTTCTCAGCAGCATTAAGTTTCTCAAAATTACCACTGAGAAATCACAAATACATAATCAATTTTGTTGCTGATTATTTATGTTATGTCCAAAAATGCATTCATTTGTCTATTCTCTTGCAGTCTGTGCCACAGCTGCATCCCAAGTCTACAAAGCATGAAAGGTGAAAGAGTATGTGCAATGCTGAGTTACAACAAAATCTTAATCAGATAAAACCAGTCAGCAATAAGCAGATAAATATCAAATGCTGGAGTTCCAAAAAGAAATACTTTCCCTTATTTAGGCAAGTACCTGTGTTTTATTTTAATAGACTTTTCCTACTGCAGCACAGAAATACGAACTAATTTAATTAGACAAGATTTTCCTCCCTTCAGTGTTGAAAATTAACTTTGTAAGAGCTCTTGTTAGTGACTGAAAAATATTTGAAATGCAGTTTTGTCCGCAGGCAAGGAATCGCTGGCATGTTAATTAAACATTAAACTTTTTGGGTTTTATTGTTGAACAGGTCATTAAGGGTTTTGATTTGATACATAAAAAATTAATTCAAAGTAAAAATGTACAGATACTGTAGATTCAATAGTACAAATATTTTAAGTGTTTTTAAGAGAGCCTCTTAAATATTTACTCTTCCTATGGTATGGCTTTAAATACACATCAGGGCATTTTACAAAGACAGCTTCATGAGGTAAACGTGCCAATTCTTGGCCAGTAACTCATTCTACTACCTCTTACTTCTTTGCAGCTAATTCCTGAACATGAACAATTTTTATTTGTCTTCATGATGGTTTTTCAGAAAGTTTACCATTAAAGTACCCAATCTGGTATCTTAATAGAACATGCTGTGATATCTTAATAGAAGATGCTGTAATTTATTACTCAGGTTTACTGGCGCTCATACATTACAGTTCACTCTTAGTTTCTTTTTGGACTTTACAATTAACTCCACTGGCTGCTGATACTCTTTCCTCCCTAAGGCCTTTGGTTTTTTTCAAGCCATACTTTCAGTGATAGCTTTTCCTGGTTTTCCTATTCCTGAGCATTTAAAGCTGCACGTGGCGCCTTTTACAAACTTCATCACTTCCAAAATCACCTGTCCCTTATCTGCCAATCCAGCTTAAAACCCACCCAGGCAAAGGCCAGTCTTTGCTGAATAAATGCGTGCTCCCAAGTGTGTTCAGGATGCTCATCATTTAGCTGCCCATTGCTAACGTGTTCCTCTTGTGGCACTAAGCGGACTAAACATCAAACATCTGCTTTTTCTGCATCTTCTTCACTTTCGTTTAACCCTTTGCAGCAAAAATTTTCACTTGCCACTGGAAAAGCCCTTCAGCCTTTGGGGTCCAGCTCATGTGTTGGCTTTAGGAGGAGAGCTGGTGCCACGGCTGGGGCCGTGCTATGCTGTGCCAGGCCGTGCCACGCCGTGCCAGGCCTAGCCATGCCGTGCCGTGCCGGGCCGTGCTGTGCCGGGCCGTGCCACGCCATGCCATGCCGGGCTGGGGTGGGCCTTGCCGTGCCGGGCCAGGCTGGGCCGGGCTGTGCCGTGCCTAGCAGTGCCTAGCCGTGCCGTGCCGCGCGATGCTGTGCCGCGCCGCGCCGGCCGCCGTGCCGGGCCGTGCCGTGCCTAGCAGTGCCTAGCCGGGCC
>VZTT01035790.1:45776-56685 GCA_013400855.1 Buphagus erythrorhynchus | reverse complement strand
GGGCGCGGGGCGCGGCCCGGCCGCGGGAGCCGGCGGGCAGGCGGTGGCCATGGCGCTCTCGGCCGTGCAGCAGGTGCTGGTCTCGGCCGTGCTGGTGCTCTGCGTGTTCCTCGTCATGCCCAGGATGTTCGGGGGAGGAGGCGGCGGGCGGCCCGGGCGGTCTCCGCGGGGCGGCAAGGCCGGCCCCGGCCATTACGATCCCCGCCAGCACGGCAGAGGTAGGAGCCGGGGCGATGTCGCGGCCGGGGTTCCGGGCGGGAGCCGCCGCGGGCTCGGTTGCGCTCGAAGGAAACCCCAGCGGGATCCGAGAGGGATCGTCCGGCGGGAGGCGCCGGGTGTGCACGGGCTGTGGATGGAGAGGCCTGGTCAGACCGCTTGGAGCTGGCCTGTGTGCGCTTTGAACACCCCCAGCTCCTGCGCTGTTTTGCTGTCCTGGCTCCCAGTGCTTTGGGTTTTGTCTGTGTTGTCTTACCAAAACTACTCTTAAGGGCAGGGAACGCCCGGTAATTGGAAGTGCGGAGCGATGTGACGAGCATTGCCCGCAGGGGCACAATCGAACAGATGAGCTGAGAGGTCTCACAGGGAAAAATCAATTGCAATAAGGAAGCCGACTGTTTCTGTTAGTAAATATATGCGCAGAGTCATACAAAATCTGTCCGGCAGTATGTTAAAAAAGAGTCCAAGATGCTTGTTTAGAAAACGTATCAAAGAATGCGTTACAGAGTTTACTACTTGTAGGAGCTATAGTGGTATCCATGTATGTTAAGCCATGTCAGTGCATGTCACGATTTGGTCGAAAGGTAGACCTTTGTTTTTTGCAATCACAGAAAGCCTGCTTTTGTGAGGTAGCTCTGTGATTCATTGGTGAGGCCTTCCAAAGTGTTTCAAACCAAGAGATATAGTTGCTGTAATCCTCCAAATCTGTCCATGCTTTTCCCTGCTGGCAGAAGAATGGAGGCTTGAGCTGCTATCATGTTCTTCCCACCTGATTTCAGACTTACTGTGCTTCATAAGCTCTTGCCTGGCCTGTTTCGCCTGATTATTTTTTATTGTAAGGTAGCTGTATATTCCCTAGAGATCCAATTATTTTAAAACCAAATCCTGAAAAAAAAACCCCACTTCACATGCCTGTGATTTTACTGAAGTAGTGGCCCAGCACTGAGTAAAATAAATTTCAGACAGATCTCCTATTGCCATCTCTCTGAGTGGTGCTTTTTTCCTGGTTGGCTAGTAACTCACTTTGCCATTTCTTCTGTGGGATAAGCTTGGTGCAGGACTCTGGACTCCACTAGGATTCAACATTCCTCCTCTCCACCCTGAAGGTGTTTCCCTTGCCACATTCTTATTTGTATGATCTGTAGAAATGTTTTTCATCTGTGATAGTAACTATTTTAGTAAAACTTCTCATTTACTTTAAAAACAAATAGAACTTAAAATAGGGAAAAAGGTGAGTGTAAATGTAAAACTAGGAATCAATATGAAACATTCTGAAAGGTGGAAATATATATATAATATAAAATGTGATTTTCAGATTAGTTAGTGCAGTTTTAGCAAGTCTAAACTTACTTGTTCTGAAAGGACAATGCCTGCCTGAATTTGCACTGAATGATGAAGGTAGTTTGAGTTCTGATTGTATCAGCTAGACCATTTAGGTTTTGTGTAACATTAATTTTTTCTCTATCAGATCGTGGCTGTACTTTGCACATTTGAGTTACATTACTGTGAGTTCCTGAAATGCCACTGTTACGGTATTAATTGATAAATAGTGATTTACATAATGGTCTTTGGCTTGGGAATTTTTATAGAACGTGAACCTTGCCATACCCATACACAGCTCTGATACATTAACTTTGAAATTGTTAGTCTAGGCACTTGGTTGAGACATGAGTGTAGAACTTCACAATCTCCCAGTCCCCTGCGGTCTGTCTCTGCAAGCATCTGTATTCTTTAGCTGATGGTACTGTTCCATATGTGCATGTCCCATGAACCCTTGATTTAACTACCAAATAACCTGTTTCCTAAGTTGAACAATGACATTGGCTGTTTTCTCATCTGCTCCCTGTTCCCGCAGGCAAATTACGTGCAAAAATACTTCTGATTCCAAGGTTGCATCTCTTGGCTATTGTATAATTTTCTCTTGCTAAATATTTGATTTGCAAAGGCACAGTACTTCTGGGCCGGTGGGAATATCCATGTAAAATGCAGTTTACTGTCAAAATATTGAAAGCAGCAGCACAGCATATTTCAACAAAACTTTTTCTTTTCTGAGACCAGACAGTTCAATTTGTAATTAACTCAGTTCCTTTGGTGCAAAAGAAAAACTATTAATTACTGTTTTCAGCATTATCAATAATTTCTCTGAGTATGCTTTAATTTCAATATTTAAATTGTTTCTTGTTATATCTGTCTTTCTGTGATTTGCTGAGGGTTTGCCAGTGTTGCTGTGAAGCTTAAAAATTGTACATTAAAGAAACCAAGCTTGGTTTCAGAGTTTTTGCTTCCTAGATTTAACTGCATTCTGTTAATGTAAGAATAATTTTTAATTTTTTAAGTGGATACAAGGCCACACCCTCTTGGAAGAGTGATGAACAAAGATGTTACATAAGAAGAAAACAAATATAATTCCATTTGTGGACTCCTAATTTTATTCCTTACTTTGTTATCTTTCCCTCAATTTCATTTTTAAGGTAGTCCTCAGACAGTTTATCAAGTTCACCGGAATCCAGTAAATTCTGACAGTAATACTTACCAGAGTATTCAACAGATGAGAAATGCAATGGAAAAAGAGATAAAAAGCGAGAGAACGAGAGGAAATGGTCGAGAGTTAGCATTCACCCTCATGCCGTTGTATGCTCTTGGAGTGGGAATGTTTGCAGCATACAAACTTCTTAAGGTAAGCTGTAGGAAAAGCATTAAATTATTGTGGTTAGAAGGAAATGTAAATCTTTGGCTTGTTTGTTTTTCTAATTCTGAGCCCGTGTATATGGTTGTCCAAAAGCCATTTCTTGCTCTGTTTGACTTTGAATGTGAAGTCCAAAGTTAAAATTTCAGCATATCTAATTCTTCTGTATAAATGCCTCTGGTTTACGTATTTTTAGATGCTTAAGAAGTAAGAATCTTACCTTGCAGCCTCAAATGAGAATCTGAGAACCTAAACTGTGCTGCTACTGGAGTAACCTAAGTCTCATCTGTTTTTTCATTTCCTTTTCATTCTTCAGAATGAGACTGAGTATGGGAAGGAGGCAGACAATTCCTGCAGAGCAGTGGTCTTAGATTAGTAGTTAGATAGAATAGCAAGTAGACTTGACCTTTTGTTTGGACTTCTCATTTGATCATGCAATTGCAACATGCAGCTTTATTTGCAGTATAGCATACCTTTTCTGCCATTTGTAAATTCAAAAAGGAGAACACGATAGGTTGTTTTTTAAAAGGAATCAGTCTTGAAATGTATTATTCATAGTAAGAGATACTACAGGACTTACAAAGCTGAGAGTGCACCTGGAATACTGTTGCTTGCCCTCAGGGAAAATAAAAATGAACAGGAATAAGACTGGAGACAACATCCTCATTTCTGGAGTCAGTTCATGTTAGTCTTGGTATGAGAAAAATATCACAGCTTAGCAAAATTAGTGTGATGCTGCCCAGTTTAGTATAAGATTTAAAAACCATGAAAACCGTGTTTTTTTGTGTTACAATTCTTTACACTTGAGCTTGTGGGATTAAAATGTAAATATTTTTATTATAGTATCTTTGTTACTTTAAGAAATAAATTCTGTATTGTAGTTAATGATAGGAGACTGGATCCAGTAACCTAGAAAGTTTCTTCTTTTTGAAATAGCAACTGCTTTCTTTTACAGCTTTTGCCAGTCATGTTGTGTTTGCTTAAAATCAGAAGTGTTAGTTTAAGACAGGAAGGAGGCATCATAGAAGAAAAGTTTAATTAATGTAGGACATTTTCATGGTTGCTGTTTACTTTCACTAAAATTCTAAATGCAGTTTTGTTTTTAGTACACAAATAGTGATGAAGTTGTTTAACTTGATTGTATTTTTTAAAGATGAAGTCACATGAAGAAAGTCACTCCAAAAAGGAAAAAAGTACAGAAGACAAGGCAAAGGAAACAGGTAACATACCCATTCAGAATGCATGTGTTCAACAAAAATGGTTATTTCCTACTGGAACAAAATGTGTTTTCATTGATACAATCTAGCTAAATGAAGACAATCTTTCAAGTTACTGAGAGCAGTTAGGAATCTACAAACACCCATTTTGTTATTCTGTATGTTTGAAATGCTTGTTTGAGGTTTGTTTAAATTCTCCAGATGTAATACTCTTTAAACAGCTGTAGCAATGCAGTATGATTCTCTGCCTTTAAAATGTCTGATGTTTTTCTCACTTAAGATCTGTTCAGTTTTCATCAGCTTAAATGGGATATAATTGAATAAATGGGGTATTTAAAAATAATATAATTATCTGGTTTAGAACTGAACTGTATTGACAGTGGTACAGTGTGGCTAAATAATTATAGAGACCACTTATGATTTCTAGGCTAAATGAGAAACCTATCACAAACATTAAAAGTTGATGCTGTGTTTGTACCTTTCCCTCCCTTGTATAGACACATTTTTAGTGAATTAAACAACTAGCAGCATCTTTTGGTGTCTGTAATGAGGTTCAGCAGTGATTTGCTACACTGCCTACTCATCATCCTTATGTGTTGCATTCTTCTTTCTTCAAAGTTTAATTGTATTTTAGGAGGAGTGACTCCTCTTGATTCTAGTGCATTAAACATTAAATATATTTGTAAGATGTGAATAGACAAACACATGAAAGCATATGTAGTATATATATATACAGTACTTACATCTCAGGAAGTCTTGCAGCTGCATAGTTTTTGAGACTGAGAAGGTGAGCTCCACATTCTTTCTCAGTTTCTACAAAGGTGTCCTCTGTTTGGGCATTATTGGAGACAGGTTGCTGGGTGGAAAGGACTTCTGTTCACACATAATAAGGCTTCTGTTCTTACCTCACCACTCCCTTTTCATATTGTAGAATTTTATAGATGAAAGAAGCTTTGTGGTTTTGAATCTGTTGAATGAAAAATACAAATTAATATCCTAATGATATTGTAAAGACATTTTTTACAAAGTTCTTTCTCTCCTGCTCCCCCTCTCCCCCCCCCACTTCCCTCTTTTTTTGTTTTATTGTTTTTGTTTGTGCTTGTTTTTGTTAGAGCATCAGCTTTTAGAATTGGAGCAACATCTAGCACAGACAGAGAAAATGTTAAATTCTTTATTGACTCAGTTGGATCCACTTTCAAACTGGTGAGTATTTCTAAAAAATCTCAGTGTTGTTTCCTGTATATTGACATTTGCCAAAATGTTAACAAAGAGTTCTTAAAATTATCCTTATATATAGGTAAGGAACAGTTTTAGGAACCTTCTTTGATTACTTACTGTTCCTTTAGCCTTTTGCAGGTAATACCAGTTCTGCCATTTGTGAACTTTTTCACAGATACCTCCCATCTCTTGTTCACCAAACATAAATGCAGAAGACATATGATCATTTTACTGTGGCTTAACAAGATGAACTTTAATATTGACCAAGGAGACTGGTCAGTATTAAGGAGACTAATAGGAGACTAGTGAAAATATACTTAAACTCGGTAGCATTTGAAAGCTCTTGTGGGAATTAGATTTTGGTAGCAGAGTGTTTCTTTTTTTAGATGTAATTATAAGAAAAAAATAGTTGTCAAGGTATAGCTGCTTGTTTTTGTGTTTTGAAATGAATCTGTGAAGTGTGTGTATTTCAGTGAAATAGAACTTGTCTATTTTAGTATGACAAGGGAATCAGTAATATAAAAACTCTTTGTAGTTTTAGAGAAGTTCTGTTCTTAAGAAGCTAGAGCCTTACTTATCTACTACAAATAAAAGTATCCATGCAGTTAATTTTCTAGACTAGCATCCTTCATGAAACATGGGTTAAAACATGCAGAATTTCCTAACTTGATATCTGCTGAAACTGTTAAGCAACAAATTCACTGGCCAGTTTGCCTAACAAATTTCTAGTAGTGTTGGGGAGGAAAGTTAAAAAACCTTGAATGACAAAAGCCTTCAAACTTTAAAGTTCTGTATTAGGCATTTTTGTACTACTAATAACAGTACTTTGGGTAATTGTTACTTTTAGTAGTCATTACTCGACATTGGCCCTTGGGGCTCCAGTGTTAGAGTACAGCAACATTCAGTACCTGTATGATGTAATGGCCTCCCCACTTCTCAAGAGACAGTTCTCAAAGGAAAGCTTGAGCTAAACATTTCACAAACTTGACTATGGTATTTAAGCACAGAAAGAAATACTGCAATAAGTGTATTATTATCAAGCACTCCCTTCCAAGATAATCTTTCAGCTGTTAACAGTTGTCTTTTTTTTCTAGTGTCAATGCTTTAGCTTGTGAGCAGAAAGATGAAATAATGACACAGCTCCAATCAATTAGACGACTGATGAAAGAAAGTGGATTGGATAAATCAGAAAACAAGATAAAAGGTAATTTAATTTTCAGACAGATAGATAATTAAGTAGTTTGTATTTTAGAAGAATAAATAGATCTTACTATAATAATGTTCAGCTTCTGCACCTTAGGTAATTTGTGTGGAATTAGTTTTATTCTGGAGGAGTACCATTCTTCCTATTTGAGATGTATCCAATTTCAAATTTTTGATACATCATGATTTATTTAAGAATAGGTGCTCAAGACATTGAACTGGGATGTCACAGTCACATTCTGTTTTGATAAAACAGGCTTTTGGAACATCAGTTCCTAAGCAGTCTGTGTACTGGATGAACTTTAGGCGAAGGATTTCTAAATGGGGACCTCTGAGGCTGTGAGTAATGCTTACATAAAACGCTAAACAGCAAATTGTATGTTAGTTTCAACTGGAGATTTCCAAGAGCTGCATAGTAGCCCAAGAGAAATGTTAAATGTTAAGAATGGTCCATTAGAAGTTTGGGGAATTTTTGCACTATTGGAGTCTTTATAAAATAGAAAAAAAAAACTAATTAAAAAATACTCTACTTCTAAACTGACACTGAAATTCAGAGCCTTACCCAGCAAACTTTAATTTTGATTATTTTTTTGGAATTTAAAGATCTTGGACACATTTGTAATGAGAAACTTGAAGATCTCATTCAGTCATTTGCTGAACATTCTCAAGAGAAAGAAATGGACAACAGAGAAGATGACTGTAATGAAGATTTGCTTGAGGATGTTGACAATGATTACAAAATAGAAGAGCATGAATTACACAGTGAATGTGAAATACATCAGTTGGAGCCAGATGTTGTAGAAGATGAAGAAATGATAAGCAAAGATGCCATTGAATCAGAAGAGATGGGACTGAGGAGACGCAATAGATATGAATGGAATCTGCATATGTAAAACTTCCAAAAGCTTATGAATTCTTTTTATAATGTTGTATGCACTTTAAACTGAAATGAAGCTACGTGCACTGCTATATGCTTTAAAAAGAGGGGTGAAATACTGCCTTTGCTCGTATCTTTGACAATTCTGTAACTGACTTCAGTGGCAGCAGAATTTTACTCAGGATGTTTACATATTTTTTCTATTTATTTTTTCCCTATAAAAATATTTCTGTACTCTGTATATAATGCACTGTAATTATATCTGATGCTTCACTAAAATATTAGAATATCTTCTAATTTAGGCTATAAAGAATAGATGTTTCATAAATGTTTTGTAACTAGAAAGCATTATGCCACTTGAATTGTGACTTTCTAGATTCATTAAAGAGCATGCACTGATGAATTGAGCTCTTTGTGGAAAAATTTTCTCTGGGAGTGCGAAAAGCAGTATAGGTTAAGTCTTTGATACTCATTCATAGTTAAGTTTTTTTATTTAGAGAGAGAAATTTAGCCATTGACACTATATGAAAATAATGATATCTGAATTTGCAGTCTCCTGAGAAATGATACTTCATTTTGTATGCCAACTTAATCCCTAATGTATTACACTAGATCAGTTAATTTCTTCCCCACCTGCCACTGCCTGAACTCAGCAGCTGTCTAATAACTCATTGATACCCATTAGTACTGTATCTCTGTTTCACATTTATTTTAATACCATAGAATGTGATCTTTTGATTCATTTTAATACCTTTTTTAACATCAAATTAACAGATATGTTGCTATGTACCATGCAAGAACTGTGGGGCATGAGATCTTTTCTGAATACACTATGCCAGCTTGATAGTGGCCTTTTTAGGTCAGTATTAGGAAAAGCATTTATTTTCCTTTGCCAGAATAATTTTTGTCCACACTTTCATTATTTACTCATGGTTTTGTTCAGTTAATGCACACACCTATGGTACTGCCAGCCTTTAATGACAGGAATTGCCTTAGAGGTAGGTCTGACAGTACAGCACTGTTACATTTTCTGTTTTATAATTGCATAGCTTTTAAGTAGGCCAGTTATGATTCCTGAACTCCTCTGGCATCCTTATTCTTTCAGGAAAATAGCATGTGAATTTGTTTTTATGGAGGAAATGTACTGTACTTAAAGGCACTAAATTTATTATCCTGTCACTCACTGAAATGGAATGAATTGTTCATTCTGGTGTAGAAACATGGTGTGTGTTTGGTTCTAAAACTGGATCACACAGGCTTGGAAGTATCAGCATCCAGAAATACATCCTTAGCATCAGTGTGTTAGTAGTTTTGCACTAAGTGAGATTTTGCCTAACTTTGGAAAACTAATTGACTACAGGGTTTCTCAAGGGATGGCAGAATTTTTCCCCAAGATGGGGAAAGATTTTCCAAGAACGCGTGAATCAGAACTGGTACTTGGATACAATTTGATTTTTAAAAATAGCTGATGCTGCTCTGGTCATTCAGGACAACTGAAACTGTTTGAAAAAAATCAGTTTCATTGAGGCTTTTATTCGAACTATCTAATAAAGTGACCCAATGTCAAAGCCATTGATCTGAGGGAACGATGGAATGGGAGGCAGGTGTGCCGCGCTACCGAGGCGTGTGCAGGGTGCAGGCCAGTCCCGCTCCCTCCAGGTACTGCTGCCGCCGTCCTTCGCCGCGGCAAAGCTTCCGCGCCTGGGGCAGTGTTTGAATCATCGCTGCTGTGCCTGTCACCTCCGCCAGGTTTCGGACGCTGCTGACAGTGGAAGCCCTTGTCCGGCAGGCTCTGAGCTGCCTCGCGGTGATCGCTGTGTTTCTGACGCAGGCTACAAACGCGCACCGTGCGCTCTCTTGCCGCAGTTTCGAGGTCTCCGATCCCAGCTGCCGGCGTTTGCCGGGGGCAGGACCCGTGTGATGTGTAAGCGCCCGCCTGTCCTGGCGGGCGCCGCGGGGAGGGCCGGGCCCCGGGCAGGCTATTTCCGCAGGAGCAATGGGGAATTGCGCTTCCCCGCTCCGCCGAGGCGCGCCTTGCGCAGCCCCGGTGCGAGGCCCGGCTCGGACTGGCCCCTCCGCGCTGCTGTACCGAGCAGCCCCGGCGCAGGCGGCGCGGGGATCGGGATGGTGGACGGGGACCGGGACGGGCTCTGTCCGCCGGCCGTGCGCCCTGGCACCGCTCCGGTGAGACGCAGCCCCTGCCCTCGGCGTCCCGCGCCTCTCTTGGGAAAATGCATCATTTCCCTGGAGCTGCTGAGCTCGTCATGTTTACTCCGCCTTTTACAGCATGGCTGTTTGATAAAAGTAATCTCAGCGTGTGAACCATTACGCACAACAGCGCTGTGTCCCCTGAGCGCCCTCAGGCGGGAGGATGCTCCGTGCCAGGAGCGCCGCCTGGCCGTGCCTGGGGCAGGGCTCGGCGGGAGGGCCGTGCGGTGCCCGGCGCCCTGTGCCCGTCTCCGAGCAGGCCCTGCAGCCCTGCTCCGGCTCGGGAAAGGAAAGGATGCTTGGCACTGGGGGCTGCTCGGGGCCGTCAGCTTTTCCTTTGGAAATGGAGCGTCTGACTGATGGGAGCTACGTGGTGGGCTTTTGGTTCAAAGCTAGCTGCGTGGGAGAAGGCAGCAGAGCCGGAATGTCACCCTGGAGCTCTCGGAGCCTGGCAGTGTGCCGGGACGGCCCGGCCGCCTTCCCGAAATGTCCCCAGGGCATTGAGCCAGGCAGCAGTTCTAAGGGGAGAGTACAAAAGGTTTGATGTTGCCGAGGGGTAACAAATCAGTAACACTGGAATGAGAAGGTATGGATAAGTGTAAGGGAAAGAGGGAGTTAAGTCTGAGGCAAAAACATAAATTTGAACAGGAATCTGGTTGAGCATTAGTAATAAAAGACTGGAATTCAGAGGCGGTGAAGAAGAGAAACCATCAGCATTTCATAGCTTGCTGAAGACAATACCAAAATTCTTTCTAATGCAGTAACTTTTTGTTTTTTCCGAAGTACTTAGATAAAAAAGACATGTTTTTCTCAATAGTATTTTATGTTTTTCAGTTTTTTCTGAAAACTGTCATTGAATTTGCATGGATTTGGAAGTCAAAGGAGTTGCTGCATCCCCTTGAAGGAAGACTGAGTTGTCATTGAGGGGGAAGAAATGTCAGTTAGTCAATGGAAGGCTTATGATTGTTTTTCTTCCTTACTTTGGCATTTAAAAAATATTTTAGTCAGACTTCAGAAGGTTCTTAGTTTGAGGTTAAAATCCATTCTATAGAGAAGACACCTTTTAAAGAAATTAATTTTTTTGGAAAGAGGTAGTTTAGTACGACAGCTTCTCAAATGAAGGCGAGAAATTCCAATATAAACAGCTATCCTAGAATAACTGCTGCTCTGAGTACTTAATTAGAGTGTGTGGAATTGAAGAATGAACTAGTACTTGCAGTTAAGAGCAACAGAGGCTTGAACATGTACTGTGTGCTGTCTCAGGCTGTTGGTGAAACTGGCAAC
>VZTT01035790.1:27427-45733 GCA_013400855.1 Buphagus erythrorhynchus | reverse complement strand
AAACAGGTTTTTTTGTGTTGTTTTTTTTTTTTTGTTTTTTTTTTTTTTTTTGTTTGTTTGTTTTTTTGTTTTTTTGTTTTTGTTTTTGTTTTGCAAGACAACAATAAAGTAAAGCAGCCCCCCAAATATAATTTGAAAAGGCATGATTTCAGTTTGACATGAAGAATGAATCTCAGTGCTCTCTGTTCAGTATGAAGGGAAATTACGTTTTCCAGGTATTCCTAATAGTCTACGCTTTGAGATAGGGGAGGTGTGCAACTCTCACACATTCACTGCAGTAGAAGCTTTAGGGCTAGCTTTTGATAGTCCCTACGAATATGATCTTGGATTCTGAGGGCCATCATTTTCCTTACTGCTAAGGTAATATCAATATTGTTAGCAACAGTTGATTTTTCTCACAGATACTGTGTACTTTATGTCCATGAAGTAAAGTTAATTGCTAATCCTCCCTCAGCCCCCAAGCACCCATTTTACTTCCTTATTTGTTGTGTGACCCCATTAGGAATTCTTGGGGTGTGACTGCCAAGTTTCGGGTCTTCTTTTCAGTTTGATTTGGAATGAAAAAAGACCTTTTATAAATGATAACACATCAATGTTATAATGTTACTGTTAATGTTTTAACCAGGTTTTTGAAAATTAAATACCTGTGGACAACAAGAACATTTGGGTCGTTTAGTGTTGGTTGTAAAAGAAAATGTGATTTTTTTCTCTAATCTCTCATCCCTTTTTTTTTTCTTTCTTGTGCAATTAAGTTTCCAAATTTACACTTTCTAGTCCACATGATTTTTGGTAGTTTGCAAAAATAAATTTTAAATTAAAATTATGCTGAAAACATGTGCTTCACCCCAGTGTTCACAATGTTTTTTGTTTGCTTTCTTCCTGATTTGTTGACTTCTGGAAAAGGAATTATATTAAGGCTTTAGCATCTAGAATCAGCTGTGTTCTTTACCTCACCACAGTTGAAATGGCACAGAAAAAAGAGAAATGTGAGATGCAATGCCTTATTTTTGATGCCTTGACCGTCTTTCGTAGGTGACCACGCGGTGGCGGAGCTCATTATGCGCGGAGAGCTCCCAAAGCTGGGTACCCGCAATCGTTCTGCAAGCACTAGAGGGTAGTGTTGCCGAACTTCTGCTTTGGGAGCAGCTGCACAGCTGTATGGCAAGAAAGGAGTTACAGCTTTGTGCTTGCTCTCAGATCATGAAGGATGTTCGGGCACTGCTGGAAATAGGATTCTGCTCAGTTGAGGCTGTGATGCTGAGATTTATGAGCTGAAAAGTGTAAAAACAAAAATGTTAGCCCTGGTTCTGAACGATCTTGAACCTTTTTTTTTTTTTTTTTTTTCAGACTGGGAGGTCAATTAGGTGAATTGTTACTTTGTGCTTGCCCCAAGCAGCCTTCCATATGGATTTGCTGCTAGCTGTTTTCAAAAGCCGTAGGGGGATAGGTGATGCTTTGCCTCAAGTCTTTTTTCTTGCTATGTTCTTGCTCAGCTGAGTTTGGAGATCTGTATGGTATGCAGCTTTGCAAAATAAATAAAGTGAACTGCCTAATCATCATCATGACTGCTATAGTAAAGCTGAGATGAAACAGTTACACCAAATATCAGGGATTCTTTGGGGTCTGAGCTAGCTCTTTGTGAGCCAGTAGTCTTGTGGTTTTGGTTTAAAGGTTGGTTCCCAAACAACAAGGACAATGTGACCTAAAGTCTTGTGAGCAGTGACGGTACAAAGCCTCAGGAACATGGATTATTTTTAATGTATTATTATTAGCTGATGTGGGTGCTGTCTAGATTCTTAATGGCTGGAAATCTTTCTGTCATGATGAATATTCAGTCTTTTAGTCTCATGATGTGTAAGAATTAGCTTTCAATGAGAAGTTTTTGGTTTTTTTTCCCTCGTTAGTAGTGTCTTAGTCAAGTATGTTAGACAGATACTTTGAGCCTCTAATTTTAAATATTTCAGGGGGAATTGAAAGGGAGAACTATGTATTTTAATCTAGATCCCCTAGGTATGTAATAATGTGTCATTCTTTTAGGGCTGGGGACTGAACAGACAAGCTATACACAGTCCTCATCCACCAGAGTAAGTCTGCTTCTATTTCTGATCAGCTTGTTTAATTGTGTGTGTTTTTAACACAAGGCATTTGAATTTGTAGTGACATGCAACTTAGTGTTCCATGAAATTTATCATCATAGGTTTGTTTTCTGTGATCTATATTTGGAGTAGAATATTTGATGCATTAGTTACTTTGGAATTTACTTGATTTACATTTGGCTGAGTGGAGGTGTAATTACAGAATGTGTAAAGATGGAAGAGACCACATTGAGTCTAACCCACTGGTCCATCTGGTCCAACCTTCCTGCTCAAGCAGGGTCATCCCAGAGCACGTTGCTCAGGATTGCATGCAGATGGTTCTTGAGTATTTCCAGTGAGGGAGACTCCACAAGCTCTCTGGGCAACCTGTTCCAGTGCTCAGTCACCTGTGATGAAGAAGTTTTTTTGGGTGGAACTTGCTATGCATCAGTTTCTGCCCATTGCCTCTTGTCCTGTTGCTGGGCACCCCCAAGAAGAACCTAGCTCCATCCTCTTCAGAGGGTGTCACTCAGAGCTTACATATTTATACATTGTTTTTCTTGAATATTTTTAATGTGTCTGCAAAAGGAGAAAAATGGTATTTTAGTGATTGACTGCTTTTACAAGTATTACAGTAAAAAAATGCAGAGAAACTGTTGTGAAGGGTTTTTACAAGCAATGGAAAATTTTGTTTGTGCTTTTAAAATTTAAAACCTTATAGTGATTTTGGCACATAAGAGATATCTACTCTTTCAAGGACCATGATTGATAGTTTAGCCAGTTTTGTTTACTGAAATGCCTTAAAGCCAATGTATATAATTATTTTATAAGTATGTGTGACTATAACCTTTGATTCTTCCAACCAAAGTAAAAAAAAAATCCAATTTCTGTGTACTGTCTGTCATTATCTAATAAAAAAAAGACTGTAAAATAAGGAACTCTCTTATTCCAAGAAGTTATAATAGAATTTCTTGGAAATATGGTGGCAAAACATAAAAAATACGTATTCATGGTACTCTGCAATATACCTGGAGTAAAGGCACAAGGCACAGAGGCACAGAGGTGCTTTGATGGATTGGAGATGTTTCCATTTCTTTAAGCAGAACAAAATACTGAGGTATGGTTGTCTTCTACTGTGTTAATCTCTTATGGGAAGTTCAGAAGATTAGCATCCCAAGTAGCAATTGCTTCCCTCTTGCCTCTCTGTTGACTGCTTATAGAGGAATCTTGACACGGATGTGCTGTGGAAGAGAAGACTAAGGTGCCTCTGATTTATGATCTTGTTGCAGTAGCTCCTGTTGGGAGTGAAGGGAAGCCAATGTGGGAGTAAAGAAGGGTGTTTTTCAGCTGCCAGGGTACTCTGCTACTTGGGAAGAGAAGATCCAGCACTTGCTGAGCTGGAGCAAGAGGGGCTAATAGAGATTTGCTGAGTAGGCCATATCCAGTTGCAGGGAAATTTTTGTGAAGGACCTAATAATAACTAATAGGCAGTGCTTTTACTGTACTTAAGTAATAAGGGAATGTGTTGCTGTTAAAATTGTTTTAACTCCCTGCAGGGTGCTATGCCTAGATCTAGGGAGGCTGGGAGTTTCTGATGAAGAGGTAACTGAAAATTAATTTTTTTCTCAAAAATTTTTCTAATTCAGATTTTTCAGGAATTTATAAAAGTATCACTCTGATTATAAAACAATTATGATTGCTTGTCCTTTTTTTCCTGTGATTTTAGGATGGGGACTCTTACATACTGTACACTGGAAATTCTTCTCAGAGGTGCCAAATAGATTCATCTTCAGAGTGAAGAACGTCATTACAAACTCCATATGCACAGCATCAACCTGTCAGTCTGTCACTACAAATATCTTTATAATATACCCCTTTAGCAGTAATTTAGAAAAGCATACATATATTTTTTAATATAAGTTCTTTTTTTTTTTTCTTTTGGTTAACCTCCTATCTCCAAGTGCTGTTGGTCCAAAATATTTTTAGCGAAGTCCTTTTACTGCTATTCTTTAGAATACTTAGAAGGAATGATTTTATTACATAGCTTAGCTCTTTGTTGATTAATACACTTGCCCTTTTGTTGTACTTGTTTTTTAAGAGATACATTAATAGTAATAATAACAAAGATTAGTAGTAGAAAGTGTATGATTAAAGACAAAATCCGTGTTTACAAACACTAAATATTATTTCTATGGAACAGTAGTTACTTCTGGTGAAAAGAAAAGTTTTGGAGTTATTTGCAGCCATTTAATGTATTTTTCTTAGGGCTGTTGTCTTTGAAACAGAGCTGGGACAAACTTTGGAATTATGTCTAATTTGTTGGCGCTCATTTTATTGTTAAAATTTCCTCATCATGTTACCTCTTTTTTCCCCTGGATGACTAAGAGACTTAATCACCACTAGTCTTAGGTGCTTCTTAAGGAAAATCAATAGCCCACATGCTAATATTCTGGTTTACAGTACCGTGCAACATTATATCAATATCCACTATAAAAGTTTTAAGAGTTAATTACTCAGTTACTACAATTCCCTGAATGCAGGAAAAGTTCTTTTGAACTCTTATATCTGAATTAAGTATGAATAAAATAAATGTGACAATTTTTTATTCGATCATGATACATCTTATTTCCTGTTTTCCTTTAAATAGGTATCTAGAAAATTATGTCAGAGCAAAATAGAGGTAAAGAAGCTGAAAAAATACAGACTGACAAAAAGTCTTATCCATTCAGTACTATGGTATATGGTCTGAAAATGTAATATGTTTTTATTTATTTTATGTGACAAGAACTAGCTTATTGGAGAAACTATAAAAAAATGCACTTATTAAAAGTCCATTATTTCAAAAATTCTTAACTTACGTAAACCTAAGAAATGTCCAAATGAGTGTTTAAAAAAAAAAAAAAACCAACAAGATTTTGACTAGAAGGAAAACCAATTTTAAATTAATTTGTACATAACCTGTGCTCCTTGAAACAAATAATATAGTAACTTGAAGGGCAGAACTCCAGACTGGCTGGAATTCAAGGTGAATCTGCCAATTTTTATGTTTCCCTATATAACCAAGTGGTTTCTCTGCTTGAAAATCAATCTCATTTAAGTAAAAACTTAAATGGTGTTTTTTTTGATCTTTTTAAAATAATGTACTAAGAATGTATTAGTTTTTGGAATACATGCCCAACATAGGTATTTATACATGTCTCAAGATGTAACTGTAAACATGTAACTACAGAAAGGTTGTTTTCATTTCTACTACCTTGTAAATGTGCAGTGCAAACATGCTTCGGTTGTTATGGCCTTTTTGGGTCTGGATGCTTATGATTGCACTGCTTGCTTTACCAGTTTTTTAAAACAAAGACCATATGTATAACTCTCAAGCTGCAGGAGTGCTAATGGAAGGCTGGTGTGGCTTTGTTTCTTAGGGTCTTTCTCCCTTTATTAAGGTTTTTCTCCCTTTCTTTTCTGCTTTCTTTTATCTATTTCTTTTGTCTCTTCTCCTTTCTGTCTTCATTATGTCTTAAATGCTGAGTGTTCAATGTATTGGAGTGTGTCTTCCGTTTACTTACCCTTTGTCTCTCTTTCTCCCTCTTCCTCTCTCCCTTTTTTGCATGACTATGACTTGCTCCTCTTTTTTTTTTTTTTTTTTTTTTTTTTTTTTTTTTTTTTGGGGAGAATATTTTCAAACTGTTTTAAAATATTTTAATGTATTCCTCTGAGTGGCCTTTATTTTCACATTTCTGCTTCTGGGTCTCTGACCAAGCTTTCCTTGAGCCAGATAGATTCCAGCTTCTTCAGTATCTGTGTAAGTAAGTCTCCCTAAAATAGGTCACTTTTGGAAGAAAAATTTAAATATACTATTATAATTCAGGAATTAACCAGGGAAGGGATGTGAGTCCTCTTTTGAATGAGAAAGTTGGCTCTTCAAAAACATAGATATTTTTGGGTTTTGAGAAATGGTTTTCTAGAGCAGGACTGTAACTGTTGTTGCAAGATGAGTTGCAAGTGTTGAGTAGAGATGCTAGAGAAAGCCACCTTACTTTCAGCACTGAAGGAATACAACTTAAGTATTGAAGGTGTTAATTACTCGGGGAGACAGAAGAGAATGGAATCTTGGACTTCTGTCATTGCTGCTCTTTCTACTGATCCCAGCTTCTGTTGTGCAGAGCCCTGAAATGGGTGTAAGGTTAGAAAGGTACTTAGCTGAGGTTCTTCTAAGGAACAGTGTCCCAGTTCCTATCTGCTATACTAGAGTATTAGGACTTTTGGCCAAAAAACATCCATCCATCTATTTTCAGCTATCCAAAAATCAAATGTCAGAATTTCCATTTTAGTGAAGGCAGAACCACTGAATCTGACTTCTTTCTTTAAAAGTGATGTAAAACCATGTGAATGTGTATTTTTTAGATTTAAAAATGATAGAATTTGAAGAACACAATGAAAAGTAAGCCTGAATATGCAGTCCTGTTTGCATTTTTTCTTAATTTGAAGCATCATGTCAAGAAGTTACAGACATTATTCTGGATAGGAACTAAAAAAATGTTATTCTCATTCAATAGACCAGCCAGAGGCTTTTATATTGATTACTTATTGCTTTAACATTCTGTTTTGGAGCAGAAGACAAGACCAGAAAATCTGCCATCCCTCACAGACAGATCCAAAGCATTGGTCAGTATGAACCAGGTACAAAGGAAGAATATAAACAGCATCCTCAGAGTATTGCAGAGAAGAAAAAAGACCAACTCCAGTGTGAAGACACTTCAATAAAGGTAGCTGGCAAAGTAGAAATTGCATTTTTAAATAGCAAATATACACCACTATTTAACTGTTTGGAAAAGTTTGCACATATATGTAATTAATTTCATGTTTTTATTTTAAAGAAATTTAAGCATCTAATATCGAGGAGGAAATAAACTGTTGTTTCAGTTGCTACAGAGTGAGAAGCTGAAGTGCTCTGAGAATTTATGTATGGTTGTGTTCTCTGGTGAGGAAAGTAACACTGGCCTTCCTAGTGCACCTCTAGCCTGAGCCTGAAGAATAGCATGAGCATGATTGATAAGGAAGAATTTACAGCCTAAAAGAAGAGAGACAGCAGGAAGATCTTGGTAAAGTGTTATTTCCAAAACCAGAAATTCATTCAAGCCTTTTTATTTTTTAAATCCAGAAGTATTTTAATTACTATAATGTAAATTGGGACTGTATATAGGACTTAAAAAAGGAGAAATGAAAGATTTAATCTGTTCCTTAGAGAACTATTAACACTGAAAATGCAAAGGAATATGGGGTTAAAATAATGAAAGATATCTGTACTTTTTGCTTTGATGTTGTATAAAATTCAGCACAGTTAGACTGCAAGCTATACTAATTCTGCCAGGTTTCTTTTGTTTTTTTAAATTAAGGTGCAAAGAAGGGAAGATCAGTGGAGAGGAACTGGAAAACAAAAGGGTGAAAAAACCCAACTTTCATCTTGTTTGGAAGAGATAGCAGAGGAGAGTGGTTGAACAGGGAAAGATGCATCATTGTAGGTGTAAGGAACTTACTTAGGAAACCCAAGTAGCAACGGCTGTGAGGACTGGTTGAATGCCAGATTCTGCTGAGGGTAGATGACCATTTAAGAATCTTAATGGAAAGTTAAGTATGCAAATGTTGATTGTACATACTGTGCTTATTGCTTTTCAGAGAAAAGGTTTGTGATGAATAACAAGGATTTTATTGAATTTACTTCCCTAACATTCAGGAGAATGAAAAGGGAAGGTTTTTCAAAATAAATATTGTTTCACGTACTGTAGATAGTTTTAAAAGAGCTTTCTCTTCATAATCATGCTTCTAGTGATCAGATAAAGGAGAACCTGTAAAAACCTGTTAATAAACATTCTGTGAATAGAGGTGAATGGAAAAAAAGTTGAGGTATTTTGTGGTTTAGTTTTATGTTTGGTGGCAGATAAGATTTTCTGTTCTGGAGATTTGATATAATTTGGTAGGGTTTTTTTATTTTCCTTTTCTAATGATTCCACTCTAATGTACTGACACTCATAGCATCTGTTTTTCAAGGAGTGACTCCTTTAGATGCATTACTGCAAGCTCATCAAAAAGGTATTTACAGGAGCAGCCAAGTTAATCTGAAAATGGAGAAATAGATGGAGAATGTATGCTGGGAGAGAAAAAGCAGGACTGGCTTTTTTTTCTGGTGATTTTGGGTTCCAAAAAGATACTTGCTAAGCACTAGAAGCATGTGTGTTATTTCTTCTCATAGATTTTAATATAATGTTTATCAGAACAATTTTTTGCGTTAGATACTATCACTATCTGATTAGATGAAGAAATCAAAATATTTCAATACACTTGTTTTGGTAGATTAGTGGAATTTGTAACAACTTATCTTTTCTGGAAAGAAGGTGCTCATGGAGAAGATAGCTAACAAAACCTACACCTTTGATTTCTTTCCTATGCTACCTCTTTCCTGAGTTCTGTAAAAACTTCCTGTATCCTTTTTTTTTTTCATATTGTCCATGTAGGACATATTTCTGTAATACCCTGGGGCTGGTTTACAAGTCTGTTAGAACCAGCAGCATGCTTGGCTTTTCCCTCTCTAGGCTGTATTTAACTTCTTCACTAGTCACAAGGCAGTCTCTCTACAGGGAGCTTTGAGCTTTATACCTAACAGCAAATCCTCTGCTTCCACTTGGCTGTTCCTGAGCAGAACAGAAAAAGGATGAGTTCTTGTCTTCTCCTCAGAGATACAAGTGTCTGCTTTCTCTGACTTGCTGCTGTTTTTTCACAAAGCCTGTAGGAACACAGTATTTTTGAGATTTTAAAATTTATTATTTATTTCAGTATGAATGAAAATTGGTAAGTATTCAAAAGATACAAATCTTGCTCTCTAGTCTTTCCTTGTAAGTTCAGTTTCTGTAGAAAGCTAGGCTTAAAAAATTCTCTTTTAATTAGCATGAATTGGAAGACGTAGACACTTTAAAAAGTAAAGAAGAAAGAAAGTAGTACTTAAAAATAAATTGTTGCGGTTTTTTGTTTGTTTTTATTACAATTCAATAAATTTGAGTTATAAAAAGAACGTATTTTTGTGTAGGATACACAGCTTGAAGATGGACATGATGATTTTGTAACTCTTGATAAGAAAGCTGTCTTCCAACAATGCTATACAAAAGAGCAGAGCCCTAAAATGTGCAGCTTAACATAAGGAAATCAGAAGCTGTAAGTATTTTGACTGGTATTATGCTGCTAACCACCTAGATGTGGAGAATGGCTTCCCAGATGTTCAACACAAGTTATGCCTTTGGGGGTTTGGGTCTAGTATGTAATTGCACCCATTGAAATCGTGTGAGTTTAAAGATTTCTTCCAATGGGAGCTGAATTGAGCAATCCAGTGAGCATTTTTAAAATCTTATCTGCAGTGCTTGTATTTTATGCAGTAACCTGTAAAAATGAGAACACAAATTATGAGTAATATATACAGATACATATATAATATATACAGATTCATACAACTTAGAATAATTGAGGTAGTTGAATGAACTTAAACATAATGTTACATTCAGTGTCAGAAGTTGGACTTCAAGGATCCCTGTGGGTCTCTTCTAGCTCAGGATACTCTGTGGTTCTATGATTTCCTCTGATCTGTAGCTTTTAGCTGAGCCTGTATTCAATAGTCCATGGATTCCATAATTCCATCAGCTAGTATTGGACTGAGCCAGCAACAACTTTGGCTGTGTCTTCAAGCTCTAGGGATGGAGCTTCTGCAGTGTCTCTAGGCAACATCTTCATGTGACATGCTATTCTCTGTGTGAAGTTCTTCATATTGTCCTCACTAATCCTCCCAAGGCTCAGTGTGTAACCTTTACCTCCTGTTTTACTGTTGGCTTCTGTCAAAAAATGTTTGGTTTTCTTTTCTTTGTAACTTCTCTTCAGAATGCCTCGTGGCTGCTGGTTCTGCAAACTAAACAAATGCAAGCTCCATTTGCCTCTCCTTTCGACTTCTTTAGCTCTGATCTTTTGTCAGATCCTTTCTGAGGGAAGGAGGGAGCCCTGAAGTCTGGAAACTAGCATGGACACACTAGGATGCAGAGAAGGGAATTAAAACTTTCCTTACATGGATGTACCCAATACACTTCTTTAATTTCTTACATAGACATGAATTTTACTTTTTTTGGGACTGAACAATTTTACTTTTTTTGGGACTGAACTTGCCCATCTGAGGCCAGGCCTTGAATTTAGGATCATTTACAGTGATGAAGAACCTTGATTTTATATTTCCATGATTCAGTATTTGCATATGCAGAGTGACGGCTTTTATAACTGGTTTTTGAAGGTATTGCTGAAAAGGGTTATGCATTCTAACTTTCTCATGGAATATTAAGCATGAGAAATTTTATTATTTTTAAAGTAAATAGTAATTTTAATTCATTTTATTTGCTTATCACTATGCACTGAATTTTGCATCACTGTAAGCATTTATTTGATTTCTAGTCTTGTTGAAATGAATGCAGATGTTGCTCTACTGAGGTCACTTAATTTTCATGATAAGAAAATCTTTTCAGAAAGTACTTAAGCTTTTATTTTTAGAATAAATTAAAAAATCTATACTATCGGCTAAAGATAATGGAAAAAAGTCTTGAAGTATCCCTAGGGTAACTACTTAATGCTAAAGCAAGTACAGTGAAAGCCCTGAGAAATGGAGCAGTGCAGAACCACAAAACAGAAGATATTCTATAGCTGCCATGCTTTAAAATAAAGCCAGCAGGTGTCTGAGCAAGGTGTTACTGGGACCTTCAGAAGCCCTTTTGTTATTCATTAGCACTCATGGTCAGCGCAGGATGACTGTGTCTTTTGAGGACCATCTCAGGCTCTCCTAGGTCTAGTCTCTGATAGTGGTAGAATGCTAGAAAAAACTGGCAGTAGTAACTGCATGTGTATTAATTCAGTTTTGTATATGTTGCATCAATTGTTGGCATGTCATTTTAAGGTACTTGAAAATTTTGCTTAAGAATACACAATGTTAACATATCCCTTTACTGTAATCATTACCAAAAAGTCAAATGTTAAAGTAGAACTTCTCTTGATTTTTCTGTAATTTGGGATGGAAGTTCACTAGTGAGGTTTCGCAGGACTCCATCTTAGGCCCTGTGCTCTTCAACATCTCCATAAACAACTTGGGAGCAGGGCTGGAAGGGATACTGAGCAAATTCACAGATGATACAAAACTGGGAGGAGCTGCTGAGCCCCTTGAGGGCAGGAGGGCCCTGCAGAGAGACTCCACACATCAGAGGGCTGGGCAGTCACCAGCCACATGAAGTTCAAGGAGGGAAAGTGCTGGATTCTGGGACAGGACAGCCCTGGATGTAAGGACAGAGTGGAGAATGAGATGCTGGAGAGCAGTGCCATGGAAAGGGACCTGGGGGTCCTGGTCTGTGGCAAGTTGAACATGAGCCAGCAGTGCCCTGGCAGCCAGGAGGGCCAGCCCTGTCCTGGGGACAATGGGGACAGCATCACAGCTGGGCAAGGGAGGGATTGTCCTGCTCTGCTCTGAGCTGGGGCAGCCTCACCTCGAGTGCTGGGGGCAGTTTTGGGTGGCACAATATCAAAAGGTCATGAAGCTATTAGAGAGTGTCCAGAGGGGGGCCATGAGGATGTAAAGGGTCCAGAGGGGAAGCTGTATGGGAAGGAGATGATGTCACATGGTCTGTTCAGCTTGGAGGAGACTGAGGGGAGACCTCAGTGTGGTCTTCAACATCCTCATGAGGGGAAGAGGAGCAGCAGGTACCAGTCTCCACACTCTTGTGGCCAGTGACAGGACCCGAGGGAATGGCCTGAAGGGTTCTTCACTCAGGGTGGTCGGGCACCAAAACAGGCTCCCCAGGGAAGTGCTCACAGCACCAAACCTGACAGTTCAAGAACTGTTTGGACAATGCTCTTGGGCACATGGTGTGACTCAGGGATGGTCCAGGAGCCAGGAGCTGGACTTGATGTTCTTTGTAGGTCCCTTCCAGTTCTGTGATTTTGTGATTCACAGTCCATTGTCAATAGATGTCATATATATATATACATATATATATGCCATATATAACCTCTGAAGAAGGTAGCTTTTCTCTGAATGCTCATATTTAGGGAACATCAGTTACTAATTTTTTACCAGCGAGAGTTGCTGCAAATTCAGTGTTTGCCCTCTGCATTTTTGTAATTTCAGAGTAAAGCTTTTGTCTAAGAGCAGAATGGAAGATGTTTCATGAAAGATTCCATTCAGTGACCTAATATTCAATTGAAATTTAAGGTGTAAGGTTTTCTTTGTTTAGTTTTTTGAAAATCAGATCCTTTTCAGCATGCTAACTGGTTTGAATCTATAAGCCAGGGTCCATGGAATATGTTGAAACAAATATTGCTCTATACTATCACTGTGTCCTCCTTTACATTGTTCTTTCTAACACATCTGTTGCAATAGTTAATGGATAAAGAATCAATGGCTAAGAATAAAGCACCCTGTAGTTCTGATAGGTGCAAAAAGGAAACATGAAAGTAAACTAAAAAGCTCCCTATATCTCTTAGAATTCCGAAATCTTCTAAGGCTTAAAATCAGTTTGGAATAACCAACAGTGGGTTTCTTGTTGCATTAGTTATTTTTGTNTTTTTTTTTTTTTTTTTTTTTTTTTTTTTTTTTTTTTTTTGAGTAATGCCAGTCAGTATTTATTTGAAGATTGTGAATTCTACCCATAACATCTCTGTGGAATTAGGAATTATCTCTTATAGGTACCTGGGAACTTTTCAGTTCCTCATCCACACAAAGGCTAGATATCTCTAGAATTTGCTTTGCACACAAGACCAATTAGTTTCAGAATATCTAAAAATATGTAAGGTTGCATAAACACCCTCAATAACAATAATCTATTTTCTCATATATAAAATTAACTTTTTGGAATAAAAGGCAAATTTAAATGCAGTAAAAAAGTTCAGAAATATGGAAGATAAAGAGAGGTGCTGAGGCCTGATTATTGCTGGTGGACTCCATACTATCCTGGGCCAACCCCTTGTGCTTTGGTTTCTTTCTGTGTAATGGGTTATGATCAATGCCTGCACACTTTACAGCGAATGACACAAGGTTATGGTTCAGTGTTACTCTAATAAAAATGATAAGAAGATCATGTTAAATCCCCTTTTCCCTTTTGGATATTTCCTGCAAGGTTTTTCAGATTGACCTGTCTCAGCAGAAAATTATTGTGGCATGCAGGAAAGAAAAATCTTACAACTGAGACTAAGTCTTGAAAGAATTTTTTTGACTAAATATTGCTGGAGGTAAAGTTTTATTCTCTTTGTTGGAATCTGTGTCACCCGTAAAACCTGGAATAATGTGAGTCTCCTCAGGCTCTGTTATACTTACAGAATGTATTGGAAACAATGCAGAAATAAGGATTTTGTCTGTCAAACACTAGAATTCTCATATTTATTAAAACTAATATGCACAGACAAATCGAGTGTGTACCAGAGAATATTATGTGTCTAATTTTTATGCAAATAGAACTCTATTAAAAATGTAAAAAAAATATTTATTGTGGCATGGGTAAATTTGTGACCTCTGAATGCTGTCTTAAAGGCTAACTTATTATTTGAAGTGCCTGCTGTTATTTATTTCAGTTGTTCTCAGCCTGTTTTTCATTGCAGGAGGATGTTGCTGCAGAGAGGAGAAAACAGGCTATTGTAGAACAAGTTATGGTAGATCAATTATGTAGGTAAATGAATTTATAATGTAAAATTTCAATTTTCCCTATACAATAATTTAGATCTGTTAATGTTTGGCTTTTCTTGCTTAAGAGGTATTTTGGCCATCTTGTTCCAAGTCTTATGAAGTCTTATGCAGTAGTATTATTTGCAAAAATTCTCTAAGTGAAAAGTCTTTTTAATACAACTTAAAAATATCAGTTTAAAGTGCCATGTGTATGTTATTTTTTTCTGGAAATAATTTTTAATTTTATACTTGAACCTGTTTTAAGGTATTTACAATAGTCTCTTGCACCTCAAGAAAATATATGGATGCCTGATGTTATGAATTACACATCCCAAATATTTATTGTTCTTTCTGAAAATCTTAGCTTTATTAATATTTATTAATCATTTATTAATACTGGCACAGCACCTTTCAGGCATAAAGGAGTATTAGACCAATGCTGAGCATGTAGGAAAAAAAAGGCACAATTATAAATTGAGTTGATCCACATTGTACAGTAAGATCTCCTGCCTTTGTTGCTATCCCTTTAGCTTCAAGAAAGTGTTGCTTCTGTGCAGAAAGATCCCTCTATTTTAAGCATGCTTTAATAATTCAAGGCTTTGTGCAAGCTGTCTGGTTATGACAATATAAGAAGATGCAAGCTAGTTTAATATAGTTTCATGTTACTTTACACTTACTAAAAATTATCTGTGTGTATGTCTAGATTATTTTGCATTCTGTGCATAGTTTACAATCTCTGGAGTCATCTGCACTGGTGTTCCAGCCCTTCAGATCCTAAGATTTTGAGGTTGAAATGTTGTTGCACTTCACCATTTTAGTTTTTCTTTGTTTCTGTTACAAAGGCAGTTTAAATGACCTATATTGTTTAAAAGTCTATTAACACTTTTACACTATTTAAAAGCTGACATGACAAGAAGGTTGCCTGAGGGAAATAAGACTGTCATGAAACACAATGTTAAATTCCAATTTTAATCCTCATTTAACAGGATTAAAATTATGGAACTATGCAGGGTAGAAACCCCCCATTTTCAGGCAAGTGCTTGGCCTGTGTAATATCCCTTTAAAGATTATTACAAAGGTGATCTTAAAAATACACTGGTTATGTTGAAGTGTTTCAGTACTACTGATGTTACATTAAATGTACAGCTTTGTGCATCTTGGATCATGGATGCCCATTCTGTGGTTAACCTCCTTCTGCTGCTTTGCCTTATTTTTTCCATGTATTCCTTCCCCTACTCTGAACCCTTCTGTTGATAATGTCAAAACAATATTCAGTGGTGCTGCAGCTGCATCAGGATGAAGTTTTAATTTAAAAAATCTCTCTGTTTATTTTCCAAATATAACTCTGCCAGTATTTCTAAACAAATTGGTATCAGATATCAGGATGTTAATCAGAAAAGATTAATTCAAAACTGTTGCATGAAAAAAGCTATTAAAGGAAATACAAAGGTGTTTTGAATATTTTTTTTAGTAGAGCAAATCTTGCAGTTAAATCAGTGTAACTGATGTGTACAAAGATGTATCTGTATAGATCAGAGAGCAAGTTTAGAAAACTATAATAGCCATGCAAAATTATTTTTTCCCTTCTGATAACCATTTCAATAGCATAACAAGCATCTCATTTATTTTTAAAGGGTCTCTTCTTTTGTTTACTTGTTGAACTGATACAGAGAATATCAATATGTTCAAAACCCAGTTCTCTGTTTCTTTTCTGCTTTTTGGGACTTTGAGATCCTCTCAGCTGTGTAGTTAGCACTTTGAGGGAGGAAGTGCCAAAGTTTCTGTTGGATGACAGATTGGATGGGGCTCTGAGCAACCTGATCTAGTGAAAGGTGTCCTGCCCACAGCATGGGGGTTGGAACTGGATGATCTTTAAGGTCCCTTCCAACCAAGGCTATTCTATGATTCTGAGGTGATGTCACTGGCCAGTGGTAGTAACTGATATCACTGGTGTTGGAGAGAGCCATAGTTAAAGAATATCACTGATGGAATATTTACAGAAATAGTAAAAATGATGAAAAACCCCACAAGCCTTCATAATACTAAGTTTTATTTTATATAAAGATATATAAAATATACTTTAAATAATACATATCTGCATGTAACATTACTACATAGCAGTGCACTGTTAGAATATTATTACATATGTTTGATTTTGAGAAATAAACTTAAGGATTTGTAAAACAAACGAAAAATTAGGCCCACAAATTTATGCACGTTTAATGGATAATTCCAAGATTGTATTACTGTATTATTCTTGGGTGTTTCTTTCCTGCATAAAAATATGTAAGACCTGAAATTCAGCCATACTAATAGTCAGAGGGCTTCTCCCTGCTCTTTGTGGTCAGAGCTGTTAACAGTGATCCAGAGCAGTCCACATGTTCTGATGCTTGCAAGAAGCTCAAGGACTTCTGGGAGTTGGGATAGCACCAATGCATTTTAGGAAAAGGACACCATGAAACAAAGTAAGTTGATAAAAATAAATTTTCTGCTGTATACATATATTTTTTTAGTTCTGGAAATTCTGTTTGCCTTTCCAGATGTTCTGTATTTGGCTTGAATCCACCAGCTTCATGTGAGCTTTTTTGTAGCTTTCCTGTGCTTTTTATCACCTAGTGAGATAATAGGGGCCTTTTTATGTGAATTCTCTGTGTATTATGATTGATTCATAGAATTTATAAAACCTGGGAAAATATTCTTAAGCTTATATTGATATTATTCATCTCAATGATTTGCCAGCCTTTTCCAAGTGGTTGCAATCCTGTCAATATCCTTTTAAAGATTCCTATCCTTAGGTGCATAAATTGCATAAATATGCATTTGTAAATGCTAATGTAGATCTTCACAATATTATCATACTTTTCTTTCATGTTTTGATTTCTGCTGCAGTAATTAACCCTATTGGCATTTAAATTACATTCCTGGACTGTCAGCATTGAACTAGTTGCTCCAAGGACTTAAAAAAAACTGAGGAAACACTGTGATCCACAAAATTAAATGAATCTGCAGGTCTGAGTTTTGTTCTGTTAATTCTTCTCAACATTCAGGCAAGCATTTCTGCTTTGTGCATTTTAACATCCTGCTCTAAAGTCTTTCTCATCAAATGTCATTTTTGTATTCTTAAAAAAAGAAAAAAGACAACAAAACTAGTCTCAATTTCTTAAATCCATCGCATAGACAAATCTCCATTTCTGGAACTAGTGAACCAATATAAAATATTTAGGTGGGTAAAAATGCCCCAACCTGGGCATTTTTGCAAGAGAACGTATTGGTTCATGGAAGTATGGTGAGTGGTAGAGGTAAAGGTTAATTCTTTATATAAGTGTATGGAAACAAAATTTCCCATTCATATCTATGTTCTCTGTGAATGTACTCTCATATTATATAATATCAGAACACTTTACAGCTCTAAGTTGCTTTCTAATTCAACTACAAAGGATCATCTCCTCAGCCAGTTGCCAAGGATACCGTATTTCATGGTTTTTTGCTGTTTGGAAATGGTTGAGTTTTATGTAACATTTATCTGTGAGCATATAGGTATCATTAACATGCTGCATTATTTTCACAGAATAAGGACCAAATCAGGACTAACTGAGAACATGCTCTCCAACAAGCTACACTTTGATAGTAGGATTATATCAAGGTAATCACAAATTTTGTGAAGCTTTTCAATGCTCTGAATTTGTGAATGAGGATTACTCTCTTGAAATGATTAATTGCACTGAATGTTTCTGCTCCCTGTGTTGAAGAAAAAAGTACATGTGGGTGTCCATGTGTAGTACAAATTTTGACATGGCTAATGGATAGTGACTTTACAGTCTCATTGTACAATGTTAAGATCTGTAAGCAAAGTTATGTTGACATCATACCCATAGCTCTATTCAGGACAGTTACTACAGGGGCTGTGTAAAATAGTGCTTTTAGATGTTGCATCTCAGTTGATTAAAATTATTTCAGCCTTATCTTAGATGTGGCAACTACTATAAGTAGTAATGGCTTTCCAACTTGTTCATAGCTCCTTATGTATTAAATTTAAGAACATCTTCGAAACTGTTCTGATTTGAGTAGTGGTAGCAAAAACATATTTTTCAGTTTTTAAAGTGATGCTGTTCTGCAGCTGTGAGCTGTACACTTGTTAGACACAGCTGAGTATTCAGCAACATACTTTCAAATACCTCAATGAATGCAGTAGTCCTGATGTATGTAATCCTTTAGTTAATCAGTGAAAATTATATTGGCATACTAAAACATGAAGATCAATCATGTCCTGGGCTGCACCAAAAGAAACATGGCCAGCAGGGTGAGGGAGAGGATTCTGCCACTTTGCCTTTCTCCTGTCAGACCCCACCTCCAGTGCTGTGTCCACTTCTGGGGTTCCCAGCATGAGAAGGACCTGTTGGAATGATCCACAGGAAGGTCACAAAGACAATCAAGGGGATGGAGCACCTCTCTTATGAAGACAGGTTGAGAGAGTTGGGATTGCTCAGCCTGGAAAAGAGAAGGCTTTGG
>VZTT01035790.1:0-16400 GCA_013400855.1 Buphagus erythrorhynchus | reverse complement strand
GATGTGCTGTTTACTTTTGGAATTTGGGGTTTTGTTTTTAGGGTTATTGGTTATTTGATTTGTTGGTTGGGGTTTTTTTTGTTGTCTGTGCATTTTGGTTTTTTATTGTTTGAGGTTTTTTTGTGGAGGGTGTTTTGGTANACTGTGGTAATTATGTGAAACCTGCTATCTTTGTAATTTCTATTAAGGTCATTTACACAGGTCCTGCTTGACCAACCTGATCTCCTTTTATGATCAAGTGACCTGCCTAGTGGATGAGGGAAAGGCTTTGGGAGTTGTCTACCTGGACTTCAGTAAAGTCTTGGACACCATTTTCCACAGCATTCTCCTGGAGGAACTGGCTGCTCATGGCTTGGACAGGTGCACTGTTGGCTGGGTAAAAAACTGTCTGGAAGGCTGGGTCCAAGAGGGTGGTGGTGAATGGAGACACACCCAGCTGGTGACTGGTCACTGGTGGTTTTTCCCCGGGGCTCAGCAGTGGGGATAGTCCTGTTTAATACCTTTACTGATCTTCTGTATGAGACAATCAAGTGCCCCTTTAGTAAGTTTGCAGACTCTGTGGGACTATGGATCTGCTGGAGGGCAGGAAGGCTCTGCAGAGGGATCTGGGCTGGATCAATAGGCTGAGGACAATTGTATGAGGTCCTACACTTGGGCAACATGGCCAGATGCCAGGTCCTACACTTGGATCACAACAACCTCATGCAGTGCTGCAGGCTGGGGACAGAGTGGCTGGAAAGTGGCCTGGTGGAAAGGGACATGAGGATGCTGACTGACAGCAACCAAACATGAAACCAGCATGTGCCCAGGTGGCCAAGAAGGCCAACGGCATCCTGGCCTGGATCAGCAGTAGTGGGGCCAGCAGGACCAGGGCAGGGATTGTCCCCCTGTACTTGGCACTGGTGAGGCCACACCTCACCAGTTCTGGGCCCCTCACTACAAGAAGGACATTGAGGGGCTGGAGTGTGTCCAGAGAATGACAACAGCTCTGGTGAAGGGTCTAAAGAATCAGTCATGTGAGGGGCAGCTGAGGGAGCTGGGGTTGTTAGTGCAGAGAAAAGGAGGCTCAGAAGAGATCTTATCACTCTCTACAACCATCTGAAAGGAGGCTGTAGCCAGGTGGGGTTACCTCTTCTTCCAGGTAACCAGCAACAGGACAAGAGGAAATGACCTCAAGCTGCAATGAGGGGAGGTTAAGATTGGACATCAGAAAAAATTTTCACTGGAAGGGTGATTAAGCATTGGAACAGGCTACCCAGAGAGGTGGTGGAATAACCATCCCTGTAAGTGTTCAAGAAATGACTTAGCACATGGTGGTGTTTGGTCAAAGGTTGGACTCTGTGATCTTGAAGGTCTTTTCCAAACTTACTGATTCTGTGATCAATTGTTGCCTCATCAGTTGTGATGTCTATGGTGAATTTTTAATGGCATTCACAAAAGTCACTTTTATCTGCCCATAGTTTCTCACTGTCTAAACTTCAGATGGTGCCAAAGAATTCAAAGCAAATTCTTCCCAAGGTTTTCCCACCATGCTTACCATGAGTAGAAAAATACAGTAACTATTCAAACCAAGATCTGTGGTATCTGATTTTTCATTAAGAGTTGTCTAAATGGCCTGATTAATTGTGCTCTGACTTGCTCTTATTTACTTGTGAACATTTTAATGAACCTGAATCCTTTTCTTTAATCAATCCTTTGTAGCTTAAAACTGTCTGGAAATGTCTACTGGGTTTACTACCTTTAAAAGTATTTCAAACAAAACTTTCTACATTTGCTATCTTTTTAAGAATTGCCCATGTTTTCCAAATTAGAGTGTGTTCTTAGTTAAAGTGGGGCCCTCAAAGAAGATTCTTCACTGAAACTCACTGCTTAATAAACTAGTTGTCTTCATGACACCATGATTTACACTTCTGCTGAAAAGTTTTAGCAATTTGCTGTAATTGAGAACATCAGAAGTGCATTATGGTGTGAACATATTTTGTCCTATTAGATGTGCAGGCTCCCAGAAGAGAAGTAGAAATTAGTTAAGTGATTTAACTCCTTATTCTTAAGGTCTGTAACTACTTCATTAAATGAATATGCACTGACACTGTAAGCTGGAATGTTTAAGAGCACTTTGAAAAATTGAAGCCCGGGCACACAGAGCAAACCTTCAGTAGCTTCACTTTGTCTGCTAATGGAAATGCAGCATCCTCACCAGGGATGGCTTTGTTGCTGAAAGGAGGCATTTTTACTGATTCACACTCAAAACCTCATTTCTCTTCCATAAGCTACTGCCAGGTGATCAAATTGTGTGCGTCTTTGCAGCCAGAACAACAAAAAGATTAAAAATGTATCTACTACTGTGTGTTTGTAGGGATGTGCTGTTTACTTTTGGAATTTGGGGTTTTGTTTTTAGGGTTATTGGTTATTTGATTTGTTGGTTGGGGTTTTTTTTGTTGTCTGTGCATTTTGGTTTTTTATTGTTTGAGGTTTTTTTGTGGAGGGTGTTTTGGTAGTTTTATTTTTGGTTTGGTTTGGTTTTGGGCATGCTATCTCTACATAGAAAAAAAAGCCTATAACTGATTTCTGATGTGTTGAAGAAAACAATTAAGTTTCTGCGGCAGAAAAATGGAGGTAGAAAATCACATGCATTTTTTCCTTGATATTACTCTAATAGTTTATTCTTCTTCCTCATACTTAGCAATTCAGAGACTGAGATAGTTCAGTACTTGGTTTTCTTGTTGTTAACCATCTTGTCATTGAGAAGTTGAGTCAGAACTACTCTGTTGCAACCATCAGACATCTCCAGTGATGCAAGGGGTCTATTTAGGCTATTTGTTCCACATTTCAAAATATTAACCAGATTGGAAGGTACTTAGGAAAGAAATGTGGTAAGACTACTTGCATGATGACCCTATAACATATTTTTATTTTGTGACTCCTGTACTTTTGTGGTGTCCCTTTTTGACTGTGAGGAACTTGAGGCCTAAAGTTGATAAAAAATACCTTTAAGAAAAAAAAATAGATCAGTTTATCACAGGTTTCTTAATGTTTATTAGACCATCTGTTGTGTTTACCTGGAATTTATAGTATCTGACTACCTCTTTGCTGGGTCTTTTTTCCCTCCTCTCTCATGTGTTACATTTGGGATAGAATTATTGGATATGTGCACAGAAACTTCAGTATCAACATTTGCTGCCACTGTCAGAATTTGGTGTGTCCAGTCTCCCCAGAGAAGCAGCTTCAAGATAAGAGAAGTAATAGCCATTCCTTTGTGGTTTGATTTTTTGCAGGCTCCATTCTCACGAAAGATGCTTAATATTTTAATGGCTTTTGCTGACTTGTGTATGCTTTTTTTTAAGCTCCTGTCTTCTGACCTTTTACTGTCATTTCCACTCCCAGTTTTAGGAGAAAAGAGGAACCTGAGAAATTCTGAAAAAGGTAGGAAAAATTGTTTTTAAGAAGATGTGTTGTCTAGGTACCTAACTAATGAGGATTCTCCCTCTAGACTCTCAACACTGCTTTCAAAGTGCCCTTTTGAGTCATTTCAAGTAATTTCTTTGGTGGACTTCTTCCCAGTAGACAAAGACCTGAGAGGTTCTCCTGTGGGACAGCTGAGGTCAGCAGGCACAAGCACTGGGGAGAAGGGCTGCCCTGGTGGGTGGCAGAGGGGAAGGTGTCTGCCTTTCTTTGTGGGTACATTCTTCTCCCTCAGCCTTGTTTACTTCTACCTAGACCTGAGATAACTGGACAATAGTGTTGCCTTTATCTTAACTCAAGTTCCCTAAGATCACTTAACTCACAGTCCAAAGTTCCAGTCGGGGCATATTTGGGGAGGGGTGGGCTTCAGTGGTCAGAACTTCTTTATACAGTTTTGCCAGAGTGGGCAAAAAGTCTTTCATAACAATATTGAAGCCATTAGCCATAACATTTCAGTCTCTCACACCCTCTACCTTGGGAAGGAACACTTTCCATGAGACCAGGTTACTCGAAGCCCAATCCAGCCTGGCCTTGAACACTTCAACATCTCTTTTCTCCATATTTCTGTTATATGCCACATCCTACACTTGATGATATGAATATCTCCATTGAGGGAGTCTCCATAGCCTCTCTGGCAGCCTGTTCCAGTGCAGTCAACCCCTGTCAACCCTAATGGTAGTGGCAGCTTGGGGTTTAGCCTGAGGACCCNATATGAATATCTCCATTGAGGGAGTCTCCATAGCCTCTCTGGCAGCCTGTTCCAGTGCAGTCAACCACTGTCAACCCTAATGGTAGTGGCAGCTTGGGGTTTAGCCTGAGGACCCCAGGAACATGGGAGGCCCAAATTAGAAAGGTGTGAAAAGAGCAATGCTTGTGCTAAGCTGTGCTCCCTTTGGTATGCCTTTTCCAGCTCTGGTATCCCTGGAGCTGTAGGCTTTGTAACTCTCTAAACCCTAGCACTAACCCTAATGGTGCCTGGGGGCTGAGGCTGAGGTCCTCAGCACCCTCAGTGGCCCAAATGAGGGGTCACAAATCTTGCTCTGGGACAAGCATGCCTTGGATTGTAACTGCTTTACACTGCTGTATACTTCACATGGGGGAAACCTCATTCTGCTACAGTAAAGCACAGGTTAACATCAGTGGAAGCTAAAATAACAGCTTTGGAGATATATCTTAAAGCAATATTCCTTTCTTCTTACAACTTGTGTTGAGTAAGTGAACACTTAATCACTCCTGTGTCTAATTCTGGGATCCTATGATTTGTCTTGGCATGAATTAAATCTTGCACTCACAGTGGTAAAATTATTCCCCTGAAGTAATTTCTTTTGACAATAGCATTTGCCTTGCAGATGCAGTGATTAACTGCGGGCTTCACTTCTGGATACTGCAGTTGTTTTCATCCTCTAGACATTTTTGAATTCTCCATTCTCAATGTTTCATCACCAAAGGAAACAGCAACAGAAGTCAAATCAGTGCTTTTATTTTTCCTTTAGAACAATAATTTTGGAAGTGCCTGATGTAGCAACACAGTTTAAACCAAGATATAATATTCTGCTTTTTATGGGTGTAATACGCTTTTGAGAGATATCTGTTGTAGATATTATTGTTGTGTAGATCCAAGTAACCACAGGAAATAGGCAGTTATTTATTTATTTATTAAAACCAGTGCAGTGAGAAGGGAATCAGTTGTCAGTGCCAGGTAATTAACTTTTCATATTCTTTATTTTTTGAAACATTGCCCCTTGTTTGAGACTATGTGATTTCTAAGCTCTCTTTCCAGTTTTATCTTGGTATGCCTCCAAACTTTTCTTTTGGGAGCATCCTTCTTGGAAATTAGCTTCTTTGGTAACAGCCATAATGCTAAAATATATTTGAAAATAAATCAAAATATGAACTAACATCCAGCAAGGAAATTTTCTGGGAAAAGGGATAGGAGACAGGGCAGATAAAAGCAAAGAATAGCTGCAATCACATTCCTAGTCTTTAATATTTTTTGTTCATTCATATCTTTTGACTTCCCTCTTGCTGCTGGAACACCAGTCATAAAGCAAAGCCTACCCTGTAGTACTGGTCCATGTAAATACTCTTCCTTCACATCAAGTCAGAAGAAATCTGTCTGGAAGAGAGTTTACAAGGTTGTCTACTCCACTATTCTGTATTATCTGAAAAAATCCCCAGTTGTGCTGCTTTCTCATTTGTGATGGAGACTCTACCACATTCCCAGGTAATCTGTTCTATTGCTGTTACAAGTTTCCTGCTGATTGACCTGAATATTTCTTGCTATGGTTTAAGCTGATTACTGTTTCTGCTATCCCATCCTTCCCTTATGTAACAGCTTTGAAAACTATTATTGCATCCCCTTTGATCTGAAGTCTGCTAAATACGGCTGTTTAGGAAAATTGCATTAACTGGACAGATTGAAGACCATTCTCATTTTTCTCCCATAAGTGCCAATTGGTATTTTCCTTGTGTTGAATTCAGTGTTCTACATGAGGCGCAGTGCTCTGGTTAAGGTCTTCCAGTGAGGTACTTGCATTATAGAGCTTACTTTTTGTATCAGGTGTCTTTCCTCCCTCTCCTTTCACAACCTGAATTTATTAAGTCTCGCTGACATTGTGATTTTAACTCACCAATTTTCTTCTCAATAACTGATTTTTCTTGCATCATTTCAGTTGAAGTGAAATAGTGAAGTTCTACAATGCTTTGAGATACGGAGAGATGTTTCTGCTGGAAAATCTAGTATGAATGTCTCAGTTTTGTGGGAGCTTTGTGCTTATGCTTCTTTTCAGGCTCCTAACAGATTTGTATCAGCTTTACCTGACTAGAAATATTATTTCTCCTTCCCAGTTTTGCTTCACAGGATACATGTTAGTGAAATCCACAGCATAAACATGGAATCTTTAATGGAAAATAAAGAAGAACTGAATAATTTTATTTTTTAATCATTATTTTTTTAAGAGCAGGGGTAAGGGTAGAGGGAAGGCAAACCAAAATGTAAGGTGTTTAACAGCAGCTTTTGTCAGACACTGCATGTAAATAGTCTCTTACGCATTTAGTAAATGTAACACGATTATGTATCCAGGTATTTATTAGAATAGGTTTTACCATTGCTTATTTTTGATACCATATGGAATGGAATACATGGAAAATACTTTGTGTCAGCTGAAAATATCTTTATTAGACTTTGAGATGTGTAGTAATCCCTGTTGTAGTCTGATGCATAGAAATGCAGGTAAGACAAGCCAAAGCTTGCTTCTCTACAACAATGTTCAAGATATAGGATGTGTATTATTTCCTGCTCCTCTCTTTTCTTCTTTTACTTAAGTCAGGTTGCCTCTAACCTGGTGAAGTGAAAGGTTTTATGCAGTAAACATAGTGGAGGACTCCTGTTTCCAGGTGTGATTTTCTTCAGCCCCCTTGTCAACTTGCTGCTGTATTAATGTCTGCAGTGCCTTCCTCCTCCTCCCCTGTGAAGTTACTACCATAAATAATACATAAAACTGTGAACTGCCTTTCACCCTGAAGGAGCAGTCCACAAGGTTGCTTTAGACACTAGTCAGGATTATGCCAACATTACTAACTTTTTAGTATTCTTTTTGGCTTTATTGCATTTTTCTCTCACTAAAATGAAAGGAGTACTAAAAACTGCAACTGTATTAGTTCCAAATAAATATGGACTACAAACTGTTCCTTTGCATTTTGACTTCAAAGACAGTCTTTTTGATAACTTGTTAGATTGAATCGCACTCTTGGGCTGTAGAGACTATTTATTAGCAGCATGAATGTACACTGTGAATTCTTAACTCATATATATGAGCAATTTAAAGGTGGAAAAATATGGCTTTGACGCCTAAAAATTCAACCCAGAATGAGGACATCATGATACCCAGTTTAGACTGAGTTTTAATTGCCAGTTTCCAATATCTGTTTTGATAAAAAGTGTTCAGAAGCATCAAACAAGAATTGGCATGATAGGTGTCAGTTTAGTGATCTAATAAAATGTAAATGGAGGCTGGTGTCATATCTGTGCTTCTGGAAATGCCGCATGTCCACTCTGTACCATGAAGCTGATTGTCCTGTTGCCAAAACAGGATGTGGAGATGCTTTTCCCTTTAGGAGAGATGACAAACCATAGGACTTCTTGCCCGTCTGTATTCTTGAACGCATTTTGCCCAAGGGAAGGGCTGGGTGGCTGTAGGATGGGAGCTGGCACATGGAACCTCCTAAGAAATTTTCAAAATTAATATTAAAAGCCTAAGCCAAGGAGTTATTAAAAAATGTAAATGAACCTGGTAAGTGTTGGTCTTTTTTTCCCCCCAAGATTAGCATAACATTCACATTAATTATCATACTGCTAGATTTTAAATTAGAGCTTCCTTTTATGGAGGAGGAGTAGCAATCTTTTAGTCACAGTAGTGGGAGAAACTTAAAGGTATATTTAAGTCAGCAGCTCTGCTCTCAGAGCATCTCTTTTTGCATTTTTTCTTCTACTCTGCCTCCCCTTTTGATGCTGAATCTTTTTGAGCTGGGACATGTCAGTGACTGTTTCATTAATGTGCTTTCTAGCTTTGAAGAGCCTAAAAGATATGTCATGGTCTGAGCTAGGCACAATGCACACTACTACATGGGGATATAATCCTTGCCTCTGAAAATGTAAAATATGAGTTGGAAAAAATATGAGACAGGGAAGAGATGAAGGTGGGAGACAGGGAATACTATGTTAATGATACAAACAGCTCACTTTTAATGTAACAGCAAGCATCTCAAATTGCATCTTGCTTAACAAGTACCTATGGTGGCAATTTGTAGTATGAAAAGATTATTGAAAAGTCAGAACAAATCTTCAACTCTGCATAGGCTAGCAGAAACACTAAGGTAGGTCCCTAAATAGGTAAGAGTTTAAAATATTATGAGGATTTTCTTTGTTTAGGTGATTTGCAAGCAGATCTTTAGGAGCCATTCTTTTTTAAAGAGGTCCTTTGAATCTCCCATGTGACACTTCCTGGCTGCATTAAGTTCTATGAAAAAACAATTGTTACATGATGTGAGAATGCTTCTTCCATTTTGACAGCCAACATTTGCCAAAAAATCCAATGGGAAGGATTTTGTTGGCTTTGTATGTGTGCTGTTGTGAATCTTGAGAACAAGCAGCATTATTTTCCAACTACTAAGAAGAGCTACTAACTCACAATTAGCTAGGCTCTTTCTGCCAAGACTTCCCACCTCAGCATGACCTTGCACAGCAGCTTAGGGCTCATTGGCACCTTGCCTCTGAGGAGGAAATGCTGATGATGCTACCTGCAGTGGATCTGGTGATTCCTATCTGGCTCTCCCCTGTCTGGTAGGGTAATGGTTCCAGTTTATGGGTCATAGCAGAAATCTGTAGCAGCACCTCTAACTCTGGCAAGCAAGACCGAAGCACAAGCAGAGGAGATGCAGTGTTTATCTCTTGAGAATGCTGTTCTGTTTCCATGGCAGTAGACAGCTCAGTCCAGATTTGGGCAATCTTGTCTGCAAAGTAGCACAAAAAAAATTAGGAGAGGAAAAACTTGACTGCAGCTGAATGGAGGCAGTCAAAATTAATCAAGCTTGCATACACTGAGATTGGGTCTGTCATATGAGACTGCAAAAACTAAGAAGAAACCTCTTTGCTTCCTGCACTGCTCAGGCATCTGATTTCAAATCTGCCTGCCTCAGTCAGTGATGCTCTGTGGGAGACTTCCATGCCTTGAGCCCTTGTAGTTGCCTTTCCAATAGGTAAACTAAAGCTATTCACAGTGGGAAGACAAAACCGTTGCAAAACAAAATCCTTAAACTTTGAATCAATAGTAGAAAATTATTATTACAAAGTATCCTCTATACACTGACAATCAAATAAATTGCTGATGCTTCAGGGGTGCCTCAATGATCATCAGTGCAAGCATCTTCAGAAGATGATCTATTAAAGCATATCCCTGCATTCTTGAAGCATGTGTATTATGGTCTCTTCCTAAAAATTAATGAAAAGAGTGGAGATTGCTAGTCATGGAAAGGAGGAAGATGATAGATGAGGTTTCCAGTTGAACTTTGGTGAAACACAGAAACTAGGTGTAACAATGCCAGTCACCTGAAAACCTGTGTAGTCCTTATAGTGTTTTTTCCATTGATTTTGATAGCATTTTGGTGTGCTGAATTCATCAAATAAATCACTGTCATATGTAGATTATGTATCAGATTTGAACTGATTTTAGAAGATTAGTAAAAGCTAGCATTAACTGAAACATAAGACTGCTTCCAGAATATTTTTTTGAATAGACCTCATCTTTTAAGAACACAGACTAGCTGTTCAACAACAATTTGAATATCAATTAGGTAGTAGATAGAGTGCATGCTGGATGATAGATAATTTAATTTACCAAAATAAAAGTGTAAAGGTCTCTTTTCCATTTTTTTCCCTACAAGTCAAAATATGTCCAAGTCAGTTTGGTCACTTCAAAGACTTAGAAACTAAATAGCACTCTAAATTTCTTTGCAAGGTTGTTTAGTGGTACATATACAGTCCCTTATAAATTGGCTGTTTCTTAATATAATCTTTGCCAATGAAATGAAAATGACAGATGTTTCAGAGCAAAGTGTGTTACAGATGTTTTTATTTTGCTTAGGGTTGTTGTTGTGGTTGGTTTGGGTTTTTGTGGTCTCTGTTCTGAAGAGATTTCTAAAATTAGACAATAAGGCACTTCTGTTTAGACATTTCTAGTTCTTCCAGAGCATGCTCTTCTGTGGCTGAAGAAACCTAATTGTCTTGCAATCTAGGTGATTATCTATTATTTATATTATGTGAATGCTTAAGACTTGCAACCAGATGAGGCCCTCATTATACTGACACAGAGTTTTATTATTTATGTATTGCCCAAACATTTCAGTTAAAATTAATGAGAAAGATAAAAAATAGAAAAATCACAGAAATTTTAGAAGCAGAATTTCCCAAAATTTTCATGAGACTGCCAGGAAACAAACTCTTCCAAGCTGGTGGAGGCTACCTTGGCTCTGCTGGCCATGCTGTAAGACAAGATACACGGCTTTGGCATTTCCCCATTTTCCATCTCTCTGTGCTTTCCGAATAGAAATGGAAAGCTTTATTCCTTTTGAATGAGGAAAGCTTGTACCCGAGAGCTGCATTCATTTTCCTGTCTCTTGGGACTCTGCATGCTTGATGAGGACATTCCAAGACCTGCTTCTTTCAGTCTCTGCAAGTACTAAGAGCACCTGGTAGAAGCTCAGTCCATGTATTTACACTTAAACTAAGGAGTAAATGCCTGTTGAGGAGCTCAGTACTGTTCTCACTTCCTAATGAGTCTTTACAAAGACACTGTCTTGCTGAGAGGTGCCAGACCCTCAGAAGTGGCATCATGGGCTGGCTAGCTACGAATGACCTTTACCTGAAATCAAAAGAAATTTTCAGGATAGATAAAAAATTCATTTCAACTATTTTAGCACTGGACACTGAAAAATGTAAGTGTGGACAGAGCCTGAGGCAATACTTCCTTTTATAAGCAGAATGTAAAATATCCTAAAGCTCTTGAGAAAATCTGCATCCCACAAACGTGAATCAGCGCTGACGAAGACCCTTGAATCACAGCAGAAACAGGTGAGTAATCTTGCCTTCCACCATCTTGCATTGCTAATACCCCTGGCATTATTATTGGGGGGGGGGCAAAGGACACACCAGGGTTATGAAGGAAAAAGGCAGTGACTTGGAGATTCTGGTGAGGTCGACATTTGGGCAAAGGCCATGTGCAATTTACCCCTGATCCAAAGGAACAGTGGAATCAAAAGTGAACGGGGACAGTTTCTAAGGGAGAAGCAGGTGAGAGCAGGTACCTGTGAGAACAGGTACTTTGGATCTGAACGTTTATGAGCCTGGAGGAGGTGATCTATTCGAAAGGCTGCACGTGCCTATGTGTGTTCTTGTAGCATCCCAGGCAAAACAATCCTGAGGTGGGGGATTTTCACCCTTGAACACACCAACCTCTCCCTTTTCTTTTGAAGTGAGAAACCCAAAGCCAGTTTTAATGTACATACACTTTAGAATTCCATCCCCACCACTAGGGAAGGCAAAGATTTAATCATATAGTCTGGGTCGTACTGGGGATTCCTAATTAGGCAATGCAATTAGTGCTCACCTGTTTGTTTTTTTTTTCTACTGTGTAACCTCTTCTCAGGGGACCCCAGTCTTGTGATCCCCATTTTTAATTTCCTTGATAAATGTAACATACAAGGACCTTTTCCAGGTTTTCATTTTTTAATGAGAGATACCACATTCCCCAGAATTTCACAATGAGCTGAAATTTGGGGGAAAGTGTATGAAGCACACCTGTATATATGAAGCCTCTCATATAGAGAACTCCTGCGTGCTAGTGTAGGACTAAGCGTAGGCGGACTTCATCATAGCTTCCACATTTTGTACATCTGTCTTGTCCACCAATCTTATTTATATTTCTCTACAATAAGGCTTTTTTTCAATAATTCTGTGTTATTGACCAAACCAAGCTTGGGTCTCTAACTGTATCCCAACTGTATAAACTAAAAATGCAATCCAGCACTGGAATTTAAAAACAATGACAACTTTCTGCTAGCTGTGTTTTGAACTTCATCCAATTTAACTACACCATGGCTGCTTACAGTTCTATTTCAGAGATGTTTACTTAATCTATTAATTCAGGTTTTTTTGTGGTTTCAGAGCAAGATTCGGACTGATCGTCAGTGTACTTCAGTATAATGTGGCTGCCATGTTCTGCAAGATGCATAATGAATTAGTACATGTAATTGTAAATATTAGAGATTATTATAAATAATAAGGGAAAATAGAAAAGTACATGAAAGAAACAAGTAGAAGCTTAATAAAATGTTAATGACAGTGGATATTTAAAATAATTAATTTACTTAATAATCAAATAAATTGATATAAATGATTATATTTTATCTGTTGCACTGTCTTCAGTTGTAATTTTTTATTATAAAATTATTTTTTGTTTCCCAATTACAACATCATATGAATAATATGAAATAGTGATCTGCACTAGAAAAACTTGGTGGCTTCAACCTCTCATGTCCTCCTCAGGATGGCAGATGTTATCTGGCCAGGTTAACCTTCCCAGGGACACAGCAGTTAACAGGGGCAGACCTCCTCCAGAAGGTGATTCAGAGCATGATTTTAGCTGAGGTACAGTGTATCTGTCCTCAAATTTGCTTTTCTTTTCCACAGACCCCTTCTTCCATTGACTCTTGTTAGACAGATGGCAACCCAATGACTTTGCATTACAGTACTCAAGCTTGCACAAATAATGATTGCTCCTAGTAAGTAAAACATTCATTTGCCTTGGTTTTCTCATAGTGATCCTTTTATCTTATTTTATTGCTTTGCTGGTTAAAACCATAACATAGGACCTTTCCCTTTGTAAAGGAATTATTAGCCAGCAGGGAAAATCAATTGCACATTGATCAGTATCACTCAGTTCCTCAAATAAAGCCCCAAATTCTGAGCTACAGAAATATTCCCACTTATCTTTTAAATTAATATGTTTGAGCATGCATGTAAATAGATTTTGAGTTTGTTGTGGTTTTTTCTCCCTTGCAGACATATTTCATGGTAAGGCTCACTTAGCAGACACGTTTCTCTCTCTTACCTATGTCTCATGCTTTCACTCTTACTGGAAGCACTGAGGAGTGCAAAAATTCAGGTCAAACTCTTGTAGGGAGGAAATTAATTCATAAATGTCACTATGTCTATGTAGAATATTGTGATTCAAGAAAATTTCAGCTCTGGAAAGTCAACATCTAACATAATTTCATCCTTCGTTGAAAAGTCCGCCACACAATGAAACTACAAGGAAGAATGACACATACAGAAATTAACAGCATTATGTTTAGTAACACAAACTATAGAATGTGAAAATCTTTATATGACTGAAGGACTATTATATTCTGAAAGAGACCATTCCTTTTCTTACCTATTAGAAAAATTCTTTCTGTTGCTTATTCTAACCATGCAATAAAACCCTTTGCATGCTGCACCACTCTGAAGTGTCAACAGGTTGCTCATAATACATGCCTTTTTCATGGCAATAGCATTACAGATATGACTGTTTATGAGATTTTGTTTATGAGATGTTATCCTTGTTAGTCTCAGGTTTCTCAGGATTTTGGGTGGGTTGTGAGCAGTTTTTTGAGGGGGTGGTTAGAGGGGCTGGGTTTAAGGAGGCATTTGTTGATTTTGTTATTGTTGAGGCTTTTGATTTGTTTTTTGTTTTGTGTGTTGGTTTTTTTCTGAAGGGGTCAGCTTGTTAACTTGGGCACAGATGGGGGATTTGAGCAGACAGTGATGGTTCAGAAGGAAGTCCTAGAACTCAGTCATGCTACAGTTTGAGTAGTGTTTTGGCAGCTACTGCCACCCTATGGTTTTCCATAATGGATGAATGCTGCAGAGCTTTAATGTGTTTCATTTCTCCAAAAATCTCTTGTAGGATAGAGAGAAGATAATGAATATTCCTTTTGTCTTACTCACTCCTTCTCTTTGTCCCCTTTTCAGAAAAATCCCATCTGCAAAGGAAATCAAGTATGGCATGAGAGGCCATAGGTGGCATTAGGATGGTAGAACCTTTTCCACTGCATTTACAACTATGTCATTGAACATTAATTTTGGTTCCAAGGATTTTCACTAACTGATTATATCTTCTTTGGCAGGACAGATTTTGCTCTTTTTTTTTTTAGGAACTTCAAAATGTACATCTGGAGAAAACTTCCAAAACCCATTTCTTAAAGTTGCTGCTGCTTTGGGAGCCTGTGTTTACATCATGGATGCCACATATAGACAGATCTGGGTTAAAGCAATCTGGTCTAAGCAGAATGTCCTCAGAGCATTGCTTCCAGCAGAGCTTTGCCCTCCAGACGCCAGCAAGTGCCCAGCCGAAGGCTCTGATGTGGAAAGAGGATGTTTCAGATACCATTATTCCACTCATTGCCCTCCTCCAGGCCAGGGAATACCCTCTGCGTGGAGGAAGACTTTTTTTTTTCTTTTGAGAAGCGGCAAGAGGGATCACTTCTCATGTTGTGTATCTTCTCTTTAGGGATGGAAGCTTCTTTCCCTTTGACCAACCCAGCTGAAACCAGGCAGCAGTATAGGCTGTAGAAAATAACTTAGCTGGCTTGACAGCGGAGATACAGGACTCTCACACATTATAGTGCACAGGCATTGTTTCCTTCATACTTTATTGGGGACTCTCAAATTCCATCCCCTCTGCCACACCCAACCTCACACCTATGCAAGTGCACGAAGTCTGAAGTGCACCCACTGCTCTTTATTTTGCTTAGCCCACATGGAAACTGGATGCCCTCTCCTTAAGCCGGCTCCCCAAACCCCGCTCCGGCCGGCTCAGGAGCTGGCTCTGGTGCTGCCCCGGGTCGGGGCAGTGCCCTCGGCCGCGATGCCCGGCACCCCGCGCATCCCTGCCCGCCGGCCGGGGCTGGGCGGCCGCTCCGTCATCCCCTCCTGGGGGCTCAGCAGCTCCTCTCCGCAGCCACCTGTAGCTACGGCTGATTTTTCTGCATTTCTCCGAAAAATAGCTGTTGTCAGCCCCGCTCCCTTCCCGCGTGTTTTACTTAAGTGAACCAAATGTCCACGTATCAGAGGCGGAGGTGGTGTCATTTTCGGAAAGATGCAGTGTTTGTTTTCGCTGTCGCCTCCCTGCGCCCCCCACGCTGGTAGCGCGGGATCGGAGGGGTGTGTAGGGCTGGCTGGGCTTCCCCTGCCCCCGCCCCGGGGCGGAGCTGCGGCCCCAAATGAGGTACGATTTCACCTTTGGGTTCGTCTTCCCGGAGCGCCACTGGAATTACGGCCGGCCCGGTGCGGCACCCCGCTCATGGCTCGGCGCTCCGCCGGTGGTCCCCGCTCCCAGCCCCGACGTGGAACGGCTGCATCCCTCCTGTAAAATGAGGGGAGCGGGATCTCCGTGCGGGCGGCGGGAGCCGCTGTTACGCCTGTCGGAGTTGAGCATGGAGGGAGGTGAAGCAGCCACCTGAACGCGGAGAAACACCCGAGCCGACAACAAGTAGTCTCGCCCGGCAGGGCGGCACGGGGAGCGGCTGGGGCCGGAGCCGCCCGCAACAGAAGCCGGTGTCGCTCCTCCGACAAAGGTAGCGGCGGGAGGGACCGCGGGGCTGGCGGGGAGCGGGAGGGACCCGCGGCGGCGCTGATCCCACCTGCCCTTCCCCGAGATGCGCGCTCGCCTTCGTGATTTGTCTGAGAAAGTAGCGAGCCGAGCTCCACGCAGACAGCTTTTCCCAGAGTACACCTGCTGTCTGCGCCTATGGGGTGCTCAGTATTTCTTCCCAAAAAGCAGCCCTTTCCTCCCTCCCACAGTGGGGGTGGGGAGGAAGAAAAAAATATCTAAGCTTTCTTTTTTCCCCCTCGTTAAGCTGTTAGGATAATAAAATATAGATGCCCATGAAATAATTAACCGTACACTTTCTGTTCATCAGCTCGGTTCACACAGCCCCGCGAGGGAGAAGGGGGTGGGGACGGTGGCGGATCTATACGCGGTCGAAGCAGCAGCAGTGCCATTTCGGTAGCCTGCTTCCAGGGGAAGCGGGAGGCAGCCCGGAGCTGTGCCCGGAGCTGTGCCCGGAGCTGTGCCCGGAGCGGGCAGGCGGCACAGCCCTGCCAGGAGGAGCGTGCGGAGCTGGCCGGCGGTGGGTGGCGGGCCGGGCCGGGAGGGCTCTCCGCGGAGTGCGGGTCCGCGGGAGATCTCGGGAGGGGTCTGGGACGGGCCGTGACCGCGGGGAACGGTCCTCCTACGGTGGTGCCTGTGGGGCTTCTCCTCGATTTCTTCTGTTTGCGTTTAAGGCAGAAGCTCGTCCCGCACGGACCTGCCGGCGACCGGCTGCCCCCCGCCCAGCGACCG
>VZTT01035789.1:28161-40979 GCA_013400855.1 Buphagus erythrorhynchus | reverse complement strand
TACACACGTGACCACACATTTTCCAACTGGGAGGTGTTGTACTGCAGTGGAGTCTCTGCTGCAAACATCCACATATTCTCATCTTTATCCATCCTGAAGTCTGTGAGATTTATTGATTCTGAAGGGGAATCCATAGAGATATTTGTCTCTTTCTTTTTTTGATTGGCTGTTGAAATATACATAGTCCTGATAAAGGCTCTGTCTGTTCACACTTTCATTATTTCTATAACAGAGACAGACCAAGGAATGATACCACAGCTGAGTTAGAGCTTGAGTTGAGACCAAGTTCATATCACAGTTTGGTCTGAGGTGTGGATCTCTGGTGATATTTTGGCTTAATATTATAGCAGATTTGTGAAACTGATCTCTCTGAAGTTTGACATGACAGAAAAATGATATGGCACAAACCTTACAATATTCCTGCTGCTCTTTAGGGTTGAAACATCCTAAGAAGGGCTTGTTTGATTTAAATGTTGTTGATTACATACATGTTACAAGTTATGTTTGTTATTTTATAATAATACTTAAATTATTCTAACTACACCACGTTGGCTAGGGTATTACTAAGGAGGGCATCTGGAGATCTGTAGTAAGTCATAGATTTCCCCAGTACTCCTGAAGAATGGGCTTAGAATCGGTGCTATGGGGATACAGCAGGTAAAGCTGAAGATTTTCTCACTTGTGAATGAGCTTAGTGAGTCATGTCAGCTGCCCCCTCTGGCATGTCCCATCTAAATAATTTGGTTCCCTCTTCTGTCTTTCGCACTGTTACCAAGTCTGCATGTGTCCCATTCTTTATATTTAATAGCTTTTTTAAAAAAATGTGTTACTCCCTCTTCCTGTTAAGGCAGGATGAGGTCTCTAAAGTTTTATGATGCCCAAATGGTGTAGCTAGTTGGTGAGAACTAGGAAAGTCCCCCGCTACACATAAATACTGCTAATATTTATTTTCTAAACAAATTTATTTTTACTCAATATGAAACTCTATAGGAATAAAATTCTTGGTGGTGTATGCCTCTGTTAAAAAAAAAAAAATACAGATAATGAGTTGCAGATATTGAAGGAAAAAAGAAGGCAGAAGAGATAGTGGTAATCTTAACTGCAGTGAGAATTTTATAGGTATTTAAGCGTCTCTGTCCCTTTCATCTGACAGTTATTTACAAATGCAGAAAGCTGTTTGGCAACATTTACAAGGCATTGGAAAAAGAATATTCCCTCAGCAGCCAAAGGTAGTGTTTTTTCAGATTGCATTCCATGAAAAATGGATATTTTAAAAGCAGTAGACACATTTGAGAATATTTAAGAATAATTTCTGCATTGCCTTTTCACAGTATGTAATTTGTAATGTAATGTATTCAAAATATGTTTGTGTAATGAGGATTTTCCCTTAAAATATGGAATTGACTATTAGCTGTTTCGTCTCATTGTGAAGGTAAGGAAGAACACACAAATGTGGACAGGAGATCTGGTTACAGCTGTCTAATTTTTAGTAGTTCTGTGTGCCTTAGTCATCATGCACTATTGAATGTTATCACTAAAGGGCCTTATTGACATTTATTCAGTAAATAACAACCTGTTTTAGTTTGTGAGAAAAAAAAAAAGACATAATTAATGTATAAATGAAAGAAAGCCAGATATTGTTTCTGAGCAGGGGTGATTTTTCTTAGTTCAACTTTCTGTCATGCATATATATAATTTCTTTTTCCAACAATAGTTTCTTTCCTCTGAATTTGCTTATTTTGTTTTTATTAATATTTTTTTTTTAAGTCCAACTGAAAATAGTGTGATCGGGCTTTTCACCTTATACTTCTGAATTTTGTATGTTAGAGAGTTTGGTGCCTTTCCACTACCCAAAAGTCTGAATTTGTTTGCCTTTGGTCTTTAACTCCTAATGTCATTTATGCTGTATATATTTATCTTTTGAAAAATTATATACTGTCTCAATAATTCAGCAATTTGATGTACCTGATTAACTTGATGATCACAAATTCCAGTGCGTGGATACTCTACTTCTGAATTGCTTAAAACAAATTCACTACAACTTGAAATCTGATTATATCTGTCTTGAAATGGTCTCATACCAGTTGACAGCACAGCTACAGAGTTTACAAGTGTTCTGGCTACGGAAATGCATTTTACTTGCCTTGAATCATATGTCTGGAAGCATTATCCTTTTAGTAAGTGGGAAACTTATGGGTAAACCTGAACAATCCTGTAGTGACACTGTTTAGCAGGGAAGCCAGAGCCTGCAGCGCCTTTGGAAGCCTGCTTGGGGAACTGAAACTTGTTGCAGTGGGATAGCATTTTGTCATCATTTGCAATATCCAGCCTGCAGCTGAATGGTGAATGGCCTCAAGGGATGATGCAAGACATTTTGAAATGGGTGCTTTCCCAGAGGGATGTTCCCTTCTCCAAAGACTTGCTGTTCACTGTGATTATCTTGGCCCATCTTGCAGTCCTGTAGGAGTGGTGCAGGTGGTGGAAGGTGTGCCTCAGCAGCGTGGACCACATTTTCTGTGCTTGCCTTCAGGTGCTCCTGTGTGTAAGACAGGCCATGAGATGCTGGCCTTTGTTCATACAATCAGCATCTTCTGCATTACTGGAAAAGGAGCATGGTTCTTAATACCCATCATATTTAAGAAAGTCTTATAAGTAGCACTGAGAGAAAGCAGGATTGTGCCTTATCCCAGAAAAGGTTTTTTAGTTTTCTCTCTCAATCTTGCAAGCCTCAGAATGTTGCTGAAGGTGGCATCATGATTAATGTATCACCATTGCAGAGCAGACAGCCAGCCAGCTTATGATATATTTTTGCTTCAGTCAAGAAAAATAACAAAATAACAAAATAATAATAAAAAGTTATTCTTTATGTTTCTGGAACTTACTGACAGATTATTAACTAGATGAACTCCAAGTACGTGAAAAAATTAAGAGCCAAATACTTGAAAGCTATATTATCTTGCTAGTGTTTTGTAGTTCATGAAGTACTTTAATGGTGTTTAGCCATCATCAGGGATATCTGATAATATTCTGCCCTTGGAAGGTCAGGCTCTAAAATGGATCCATTCTAAGTTATCTGTAAGGCTATTTCAGAAGTCTGTGTGCATTATATAAATTGAGGATGCTCAGTAGAAGTCTGTTCTGGTGTGCAGCAATGTGTCATCGTTTTAAAATGAGCAGTAAAAAATGAGCTTGTTATTAGTTTTGCATGCAAAATAATTTACATTATATCCTATGCAATGCAGATATGGTCATGGCAATACAATGATATTTGCTGCTGTATGCCTACATAGTTTTCAAAACTAAAATTCAATGCTTATCTAAATTGCTAAGCAGACTGGTAAATGTCCAATTTTAGCAGCCTAACATATGTTTATAATTTTTGTTTTAACATATGCTATGTTGGTTGAACTCCCCTCCCCACACATACGGTAGATAAAAGCTGTCATATCACAAAATGGTGGCAGCCCAACTTTTCTAACATTTTCCATGGCACTTCAGAGTCTTGCATTAATTAGCTATTCTTGGATAGGAGACAGACTCTCATCTTTGTAGAATTTTGGTTTCAAACCCATCATGTACTTGGGTTTATGTATGCAGTAGCCCATCTGTGTTTCTGCAGCCATAAGCTGTAGAAAGCACAGGTCAGAGATAAAAGCGGTCAGCAAGAGCAAGGGTGCCCTTGGCTCACCGAGCTAATGGCCCCAAAGGGTGGCTAGTTTGGCCACTAGTTTGCTCAAACAGGAGCATTCTCCCACTTTTACAGGAGAGGTGAGTGAATAAAACAACGTTGGTGCACAGCACTGTCTCTTTTCATTGTGAGCTGCTGAACTACCCCTCTTTTCTGCTCCTTTTTCAGAGCAGGTGTAATGAGGAATTTCCATGAGTCTACGATTCTTTCCTAAACCTCCGCTGGGTAGTGGAGAATTGTGACAAATACCACTGCAGCTGTGATAATGCTGTCTTAATCCTTGCTGCACTGTGACATGGAAACCTGGATTTAGACATGAAAGGACATTCCTTAACAGTACAGCAGTATGATCCCTTATCAAATCAAATCAAACTGCCTTTTGCATGTGCTCCAAAATCACAGTATTTTTTGTCTGATATATTCTGTCTGCTGTTTCCCTGTTGTCAGGCTCCTGACTGTGGTTGTACTTCAGCATGTGTAATGTCTACTGGGCTGCTGCATGGGGAATGGTTGGTTTTCCATGGGGGAGGAAGGAGCCTTGCCCTTCAATTGAAACTGCTGTAATGTCTCAGGGTCTCAGGGTACAGGACTGATGTTGGTAAGAGTGGTCGTATCGGTGCCTGGTCTGTGCACAGTGTGGACAGGGTTGTTCTTATGCCTTCACCCCTGGGTGACATGGATGCTACCTTCTGCCCTCTGGTCTGCCTTGGAGCTGCTCAAAAGCTCATGCCTAGGTACAAGCATAGTTCCAAGCATATTGGCACAACATAATGTATGCTTTCATTCCTATCCAACACTAGAGTTGCAGTATTCATCTCAGTATGGGGACTAAGGTACAGCATCCTGAGCCCGTGGAGCTTCAGGGGAGCTGCTGAGGTACCCTGGAATGTGTCATTGGTGGTGTCTGGCTGAGGACGTGTGGAATAGGAGGTGTTGGGGCTGGTGCTTGCATATCCACCTGCAGAGCTTTGAGAAGCCCCACAGGGAGCTGCCATCAGAACATCCCTGCTTCCAAAGCCCTGTGTCTGCATCCAAAGCCCTGTGTCAGCTCCCAGCTGCGAGCCGGAGCCACTGTCAAACCCAGAGTGCAGGACTCACTGGTGATGCTGGTGGAGGGCTTTGCAATCTTTGAATCATAGATGCCAGTGGTGGTCGTTCAATGTCTATTTCCTGTTTATGTATTTGTTTTCAGCTGCAGGACCTGCAGCTGCTGTTTGGCTCGCTGTTCGCTATTCTCGTTAACTGGCTGGCAGGCCTTGCTGTGGGATTCAGGTTTCGTCAGTGTGAACAGAACACAGTTTTGTTTCCCTGCCAAGTAAAAAGCATGGTGGAAATAAAGCAAGAAAATGATACATTTAAACTGCTTTTCCAGACATTTAAATAAATGTAGACAAAATAAATAGACATAAATTAATAAATGTCTGTTTATTATAAGTGAACATAAGTAATTAGTGTATTTTTAACAACAAGTATTTATTGCTAGAAGAAAGATGAAGAGATGTCTTTATTTTCCAGTGTTGCTCTCTGCCTTGGTAAACATTACTTTGATTTGAAGATTTTGTGTACAGTCTGCAGAATGTAAACATGTTTTACTTTCTTTCTTCTCTGTGGTTTCTCTGGCCAAATGTAACTTATCGCCAGTTGACTTGAACTAAGTCCAATACCATTTTTCTGTAATGATTCTGAAAGAGGAATACATGACACTGTGGTGAAAGAGGAAAGCAGCAGAGTGTTGGTGAAGGACCACTGTTTCTGGAACTCTGTGTGATACCATGTTAGGGGCACATTTCATGCTTGCTTGCTGTTGTTTGCAGTACTTGGACATTGGATAATTAATCAAAAAACGATAACTTTTCCTACTGCTCACATTATTTACTGCTCAGATTTTGTTTTGGATTAGAATAATAATGCAGGTAATAATGCCGTTCAACTAATTAAGGCACAGGCATAATATAGGATGAAAACTCAGATACAAGTTCATCTGTAGGTTTTTCTCCTGTACAAGTTTGTGAGGAGTATATATCACTTGCTCAGAAAAAAGAGTGTTTCTGAGCTGCAGAAACTAATAGCAGGGCTCCTCATTACAAATACTGAAATGTCTTCAGGTAAGCCCTTGAAGATGTATATACTAGAGTCTCCCTTTAAAATAATGAGTCTTAAACAAACAAACAAACAAACAGAGTGCCCCCCCCAATACTTGTGGTGCATGTTCTTATTTCTTTTTCCATAAATTTGTAATCATCAAAACTGTTTATGTGAAAGTTAAGCTTCTCATATGGTTGTCTGATTCTCAGAGGAATGATATGTAAGAAAGCAGCAAACATCACAAGAATCATGATAAAGTTATGAGAGTTTTTTTTGTACATTACGGTTATGTGTAAGTTTTGAATTAAGTTTTTAGAAAAATAAATGTATGGGCAGATGGTGATATTTACTTAAGGGAAGCTGAATTCATTATCTGACTAGGACTGGGTATTTCAAGCAGCTGTTTGAAAATGAGAACTCACTTTCCATGAAGGAGAACGTATGTTTCAGGAAAATGGAGTGAGTCTCTTCAAAATGTAAGACTGTCCCTTGCTTAGCCTCTATCAGAGGTGTGTGTGTGAATTCATTTATTGAAGAACATTCTCAATAATGATGAAGAGCTAATTTGGTGAAACAGTTTTGTAAACTCTTAACTGCACCCCTCCCAAAGGCAGTCATTCTTAAAAGTATCAAAACTAGATAAAATTTATAGCTGTTCTTTATTTCTAAAGATACTCTACCAGAAAAAGGATTAAACCAAATATTCAGTAATCTTACACTTCCCCGCCTGCCAGGTTTAATTTCTGTCTACCCAACTTGCCTTTATTTTGATTGATTGAGATACAATTACTTGAGGAAATAGACCCATGGAAAACTTTTAGATATAAGCCAGAAGAAAGAAAGCCAAATGTGACCATACTCCTTGCCTTTTACAGATTTGTTTTTCTGGGACTCTCTATTCTAGTATGTCTGTTCTATTTGCGTAGATATTTTTTAGGATGAGAGTATGAAAATAGTCTCACCTTGTTTATTTTGTTACTTACACTTGTTTTCCTTATGTTCTGTAGAAAGCTAGCCAGATACTATAATCCTAAACATTGGAAGGTATCTCTTGAAGACTGTGGTGCATTTATTATTGCTTATGTCCTTTCTTCCCCCAGTTCTTTAGGCTGACTTTCACAGAAAATTCTTTCACTCACAAAACCTGTGACCCTGTAGTTCTTGGTTCATAGAGAAATGCAAGCCAGTTTGTTTGTAGCAAATGCCTTTCCCCCGTCACTTAACTTCTAATGCCTTTGTTTTCCCATTCCATAATAAGCAAATTTTAATGCTTAATTATTTTACTGGAACCTTTGCTAATATTTCTGAAGCCCAACTATAGATTTTAAAATAATTTTTCATCTCAGAATGGGCTCATGCAAATGGAGTGACTGAAAGGTTCACCACTCTCAAAACTCTTTGGTTTTGGAATTATCTTTGAACTCTACAGAGAATGCGGCTGTGTACACATGAAGCACAAAGCCTGTCTGTGAGCAGGGAGGACGTGTAAAGATGGCCCTTTGATGGGAAATGAGTTCTTCAGTTCAGACAACTTGAAGAATCTCATCACTTTGCCTCCCCTGTACAGCCGTGGAAGCTGTGAAAATAGCCATCCTGGGGAACATACGGAGAAAGGGGTTTTGTGCTCACTGCAAAATCCTAACATTGGTTCTGACTATATAGAGTCTTTATTGTGAGTCTTGTGCAATACTCATATGTGAATTTAATATGCTGTTTATATATAAATATATGACTTGTCTGGCCATCTGTTTTTTCACAGTAGTTCAGTAGTTTGAAAGGTTAAACTGGTTTTGTCTGGCATTAAATAAGAATTAGTGATGATTGCATAGTGCGTGCCACTTGCATCAGGTAGATGTGGAACATGTTCTGCAGCTTCTGCTAATGGGGGAGATGATGTAGTAATAAGTTAATTGCTTATTATAAGCGAGTTCTGACTGCTGAAGGGCGCTGTTAAGTTTCCAAGTTTCTCTTAAGTAATATTAGGTTACGGCTGCATGTTTTAATTGGATGAAAAATATTGTTTCAAAGGAGGCTTGGTGTTTATTCATCTTTAAAGAGCATCATCTGGATGGGGTTCAGGCTAGGTCTAGAGTCATTAATACTGGTGCAGTCATGCAGAAGCCTGATAACTGAATAAAATATCCTAGCTGAAATTTGACCACAAGGATATTTTCCATCCTTTGAAGTCAAAAGAATGGTTTGTAATGGGAACTTTGTCATACTAATCAAGCAGACATTTGGATTTATCTGTTCCTAAGATAATAGCAATTCCTGCAGCAACATTGCTGTTCCTAACTCAAATATTTTTAATTTCTTTTCTTTCTCTAGATCATATAAAAGTTTACAATGGCAATGCTCTGGAAATTCATGAGAGTAGCTAAGTATTCTAAAACAGCTTTATCACCAAAAGTAAAGGTAAGAGGAATTCCCACCCATTCAAGGCATTCTTCATCCAAGTCTGTACCTTCAGATTTTGCTGCCAATGCACCCTGCTCAAATACTATGGAACTGCTTGGTAAATCTTATCCTCAAGATGACTACAGTAATGTCACAGAGAAGATTCTTTCCAAGGTGGGGAAGGACTTGCACAACAGAAAACATCACCCTTTGTGGCTAATCAAGGAGCAGGTGAAGGAGCACTTCTACAAACATTACCTAGGTCGCCGTGGGACTCCACTCTTTTCTGTGTATGACCGTCTTTCTCCAGTGGTTACTGTCCAGCAGAATTTTGATAGTTTACTTATTCCACAAAACCATGCCAGCAGAAGGAAAGAGGATAACTATTACTTGAATCGTGACCACATGCTAAGAGCTCACACATCAGCTCATCAGTGGGACTTGATACACTCTGGCCTGGACGCCTTTCTGGCAGTGGGAGATGTCTACCGCCGAGATACGATTGATAACACCCACTACCCAGTCTTCCATCAGATGGAGGGAGTGCGCCTCTTCTCCTGCCACGAGGTATGAATTCTCTAGTTGGCATGAAAGATATTTTGGGTAAGTTGCTTGGTCTTGCGTTTGCAGCAAGCAAACGTCATCCACATAAACAAGGTTCCTGCACGTAAGCATGTTACAGCAACAATTTTATGCTGCACATTGATAAAGATCAAGGGATTTATCATATAGCAATGTTTTTAATTTGAGAAAAATGTAGCTGGAAAGTGTTTTTGAAATCTGGAAGTGAATTTGAAAACAACTATAAAATTCCCTAGGAAAATGTGAAAAAATGGGAAGACGATATATTTGAAAGCTAGCAAAGTGAAACATAATCTGAAATGAAACAACTTGTTCAGTTAATGATCTGCACAACTGAATTCTATCTCTGTCACGACTCTCTTCTGGTGAGATCACTTTACCAAAAACTCTATCAAATTAATTCTTGAAGGACTCATTGGATGTGAATTGTTACAGCTACTTCCAAAGTACAGTTTCCACTGTTGTCTTTCTTTTAATAGCGCCAACCTTCTGTAAATTAATGTAATTTTCTAGGGAATTGTTCTGTTCTTCATCTCATCCTAAAGCTGCATTGAAGCATTCATCTGTTGCAGCCAATAGTTATGTGTGTGTGGTGCATACACATTAAACCCATCAGAGTCCAGAGGCATCAGCTGAAGAGCTCTAGGTTGAAGTCCAAGACTCTTAAGTTTATATATTTTGTTGGCACAGCTTGCATGTTCTGCAAATGCCTGGGTGCCATTAAGTACTCTGCTGCATCATTGATCAGTGGTAAATATAAGCCAGTTTGTTTTCCAAATAGTAATTGATTTGTATAATTTGTGTATGCTTGTAGCAATACTGCCAAATTCACAGTTCTATAAGTAAAACTAGCTTATTCTAATAATACTGAGATGTAGACTGTTCTTAATGTGCTTGCCAACGGGTGACAGGAGCTTGGCAGAGAAGCCTGATGCCTTTGGATGCCTGAGGGAAAACTAAGGTAATCAAAGAGCACTGCTTTTCTCCATGATGGAAGGGGCTCTTGCTGCCTGCACTGCACTTTCCCACCCTGTGTGGCCACTGCTTGTTCCACTCTGAACACATACCTGCCTCTGCAGGTGTCCTGAGAGCTGTGCAGTGCTGAATCCAGCCTGCAGCTGCTTCTTTGGTAACCACAAAATAGAAATATTGCAGACTTATCCAGCCTCATTTGTTTGCTGTTCTTTTCCTGTAGGCCTATTTATGAATACAATCAGGGTATATGGTATACAATTCTATATTAAGAAAATACCATTTCTTAACCATTTTTGTTCATCACAACTTTTTTTTTTGCTTGAGCAGTTCAGTCATTCAGATGGAAATATTTTACTTGCCACAAAATTATAACATCAGCATTCTTGCAGGATGAAAATTTCTGCAACCTTGAGTGTGATTGATCTAATGATTGAACTACTTGTTAATGAATATACCCCTTAAGAAATCTTGGTCCTAATGATAGACTATTTATTTCTACTCTACAAATTTGGTAATAGGAATAACAGGATTTGAATAACTGGAAACAGTTGCTGAAATGTTTTTACTGACATGTTCTATCTAGAAATATACAATGTTTAGCAATCGAATTCATTGCAGTGGAGATTATTTCTTTTCTCTTCTTTCTTTTTCCCCAAGAAGATGATGGAGATGTTATTGGAGAGCTTTCTGTACTGATGAAGAAAGAATAGTGGTGTGGTGTATGATGTGTAAAGTCTTGTTTATTGGGCAACATACAAAAATTATAAACCTGAGCATGATCTCATGCATTCTTTTTTGCTGCAGTTTCTGTTTCAATATATACCCCTTTTTACAGTCATAATCACAAGAGCCTTGTGGAAAAAATGAATGTGTAATTCTGAAATTTCACTGGGGATTGTTTCTGTGTTTTGTATTCTGGTTGCCTGTTCAGAATAATCCACATTTAAATAATTCCAGAAGGAACTGTCTGAGCGGAACAAAGACTAAATAGAGGTAATACTACATGAGAGAAATACTCTGATATTCATTTATTTATACTCAAGTTTAAGCTGTAACCCACTGAGCAGAAACATGTGACTGTCAAGCCCTGTTTTCCTTGTCTCAGACTTTTCATTCCTAATCAGGCTACAGTCTCTGGTGAGAGGAAATTTGCACAAGTACCAAGGATCAGAATCTTTGGAACCAGGGGGAAAACTGTTAACTCTTAGCTACAAGCCCTGGGTACATTTTATGTTATGGCCAATATAGTAATTTTACATGATGTTGTCAGTTTGCTGCTCTAATTTGTTCTTTTGATTTTTACATTGATCATTCACTGTCTTCTCTGTGTAAGTGACCACAGACCTTAGAAGATGGGAGAAGAAAGGCAAAAGCCTCAAGTGATTTTATAAGAACGTGAACTTAGAGGAATTTGATGTTTGATCTCAGTTTAGGAGGTGTGGGGGAAAAGTCAGTTTATCCTTAGCTGAAATTTTAGGTAGGATACAAAAGATGTAGGAGATCTACAAAAGTGTATCTCCTTTACAAATACCAAATTCTGTATTTATGACTAGGTTAAAACTCCTACCCTGTGATGGAAACCTTCAGCATAATTCTTTATATCAAAGTTAAAATCAGTAAGTTGAAGTAAGATCTGGAAAAATAAACCAAGTTTGGCAATTTTACAGTCTTTATTTTGAGATATTTATGAGCTATTTGCTTTTTTGCCTATATGTTTTTTTGTGGTGATTGGTTGATTACTTTTTAAAGAGAGAAGTAATCTATAATTCAAAGATGGGCAGGTAACTGACCCATTTCTGCAGGTTTGAATAAGTGTAAGTACTGAAGTACTAAAGAAATTCTCAAATTAAGTAATTGGTAAAAGTTTGAATAATTCCTGCTTAAATTTCTCATAGACTTTAAAAAAAGTCCTTCTACTGCTATCAAAGAACATCTGAAAATACATTTAGACATGTTTTTAATATATTTAAAAGTATCTTTGGTGATTATGATTTGAATGTAATATGTAGAGCACTTAGCAATTGACTAATATAAATAGTTAAAACCAGAACCAAAAAGTGCTTCCCAAATCTTCCAAATTCTGAACATAAAATGAACTGCTCTTCTTAAACAGTATCCCCAAATGATATTCTTTTGTATTCGCTTCCACCAATATTCCTGTTTTTCTTCTAGTTGGTGTTTGAATCTCTTTTTCCTTCAGTGATGTATGGCTTTTTTTCTTTTGGTTAGTGCTTTGGATTGGCAATTTTGATACTGCTGTAGTCAGATTTGAACGGGCCAGTTTTCCTGGGTGGATTATAAGAGAAATTATTTCCATGCTATGCCGTTACCTTTGGTGCAGTTCCATAATTTATGGAAAAGAGAAAAAAAATCTCAACTAAAATACACTTTGTGCATGTCAGCCAGAAGAGGGAGCCAATATAAACCCAATGGAAGTCAATGAACAGCTTTCAGTTGATAACAAAATATGTTTACACATTTGAAGGAGACTTCATACAGTGTTTTATAGTCTGTACTGAATTATACATAAATTTTAAGGGGAACAGATGCTAAAACATAGGAATTGCTCCTCTCATTTAGTAACCTTGTTCCAGTGGCGGCCAATACAAGATTGTTTAGATGGAAAAATGATGCTCTCATCAGGCTTGTTTGTGCTAGAAGTAGTAGGGATACATCTTTATTTCCATTGAAATGCTTATGGTGGAAATGGAAATTTTTTTGTTAGGATGCAATGGAAAAAGGGTGAATATTCTAGTTATAAATAAAGGATTGCTCCTCCAAAGCACTGTTTATAATTTTTTTTAAAAAGTCGGTATTGTAGCTTCTAGTGTTTATATGCTGAAATGTAAAGACTCTTGTTCTAGGTAATAGAAGATTAGTAGATTTTTCTCTTTTTTATCTAAATATATACTCCTTTCCTCATCTTCCCATACTTGTGTACCTTGACAGTATTCCTGGTGTATTGTTAAAAAGGAAAAGATGTTGCTTTTATCCCTTTCCTTGTGGTTTGGGATGATGTGAACTCCTGATTGACCACCCGCCAGTAATTCAGGCATTTTTTTGAATCAAGTGGCATGCTGGGTTTCCCCTT
>VZTT01035789.1:0-27441 GCA_013400855.1 Buphagus erythrorhynchus | reverse complement strand
CCAAGTTGTGGTGTATAAATCATGCTGTAATAAATACAGCATGCTGATCCGAGGATCCAAATTGTATTCTTTGTTATTTTTAGTCAAAAATTTGACAGTGAAGGGCATCAGAATGTCTGTTAGATTTTCATAGTGATCCATGGCCTAGAAAGTTTGAAAACTCATGGTGCATCTTTTACTGCAAAGACTTCTTATTTTTTTCAGACTTTGTCTGACTTTTGTTGTCCAGCTGAAAAAAACCCAAACAAATGAACAAAGCTTTTCAGAATAAAGCAGTTAAATCTATTCAATGCAATATTTAAATTGTGCAGGAAAAAAAAAAGAGCAAAGTGTCCAGAAGTGTGTTTGGGAAGTCTAAGGTACGTAAAACTAAAGGAATTTCTATTGCTACAGAAACAGAAGTCTGTCACAGATGTCTCATTATATCAGGTATCTGTGTAGCAGTGTTACTTTTTCTTTCTGGTTTGAAAACATCTTTATTGTTTTCCTCTTTCTTACACAAACACTTTGATTAGGTTAAAAAAAACAAAAAAAGACAGTCCTCCACCCCCAAAAACAATAGAGGTTACCTTTCTTTGCTGTAACTGGAGAACTGGAATGGAAAGATGTAGAAATTAAGGTGACTACATTCAAGCTTGTGGGTTGAAGTAACTTTCTGCCATTTTCTGCCCCCCCAAATCCTTATTGATATGCAGTGAAGAGCCTTCTGTCTTGTGGATCATGGGCTTGTGTGTCTCTGTGGTACCTGAAGCTGGCTGCGTCAGGGTGTATGGTTACACCCTAGAGCCTGACTGAGACTGAAATTAGGTTTTCTCTTTGAGCCATCTGTTGGTGGCATCATCTTCATCATTCCTCATCCTTTGGCTGTGTCTTGACTTCCACAGCACATTTAAAATGTTATGGGAAGGATTTGCTATTTGTAAGTGAATTCAGAGTGCAGCTGTTAGTTCATTTTTAGAGATATTTATTACGGCCAGTGAGAAAAAACGTATTTGGTGTGGCAAGGTTGGATGAAGTCATGTGCAGATCCTCATATAGAGATAATCTTAAATGCTGGTTTGCCTGTGAGTGTAAGTACATGAGAATGATTTATTCATTATCTTAATCACTGGTGTATACATGAGTGGCAGGAGGAATACACAACTGCGTTGTGGAAAGACAGGGTATAGTTACAGATCTCTAAAACCTCCTATGAATGCCATCCTGCAAAGAGGCACTTAATTTTGAATACTAAACATATGGATAATGAAGGGATGTAAAAATAAAAAATCTGTCAAGTGACTGAGGAAATGTTAGGGTCTTCATTTGAAGGACCATAGCACCATTTGTACTTGTCCAGTTAAAACTATGTCTTCTTGCCATTACATGTTATCAAATTTTAATTTATTTTTATTATGAACTAAACTGTGAGTAAACTTCATGCCACATGGTTAGGTCACTTCAGTTCCTTTCTGCCTTCTCTTTTGTAATGCAGCATCAGTCAGATATGCTGATAAATCCTGGTAAGTGTTAATATTTTTTTTACTTCTTCATGGTGATACAATGTTCAATGTTTTCCACGCCTTCACTCAAAGAAAAATCTCTTGTCCTTACGCTAGACAGACATCTAGGTACTCGATTTATGGCTACAGGAAATTTCTTTCTTGCTTGTAGTAGTGACTGATCATATTCAGTACAATAAGATAGTGCATGCTGTTTTAGTCTGCACTGAAGGAATGAATGTATATGAAAATATCGTCTTGGATGTGTCAATGTTTTACCCAAGATGTTAGGTATTTTTTTTCTCCATTTGCTCAGATATGTGCTTGAGAATAATTGACATCAGAAAGGAGCAACTGTAGGTGATTCTTCATTTTATTCAGGCTTTGACTTTCCTGTCTTGTATGTATACAGAAATGTTGAAGTGTTTCTAATCCAAGACATGTACTTTGCACAGTTCAATCGTTGTAATAGTGAAATTGGTGTATCGGTTTAAAGCTGCTCGTATTGACATAGCAATGTAATTGAAATTTATGGAAAAGAGAAATATTAATACAACTGTAAGGTATCTCTTTTTTTCTCAGTATAATCCCATCTGCAGCTGATGGAGCCTCTGTGGAGAATACCAAAATGCCTCTTGGTGCCTGACTGTAAGGGGGGCTGTTGTCTTGCCTGTTTCAGGGACTTCCCTATGGCTATGGTTTCAGAGCCTGTCTGAGCTGGACTAGAGTCATGCCTGTGCCCAACGTGACCCAGCCCTGTTCCATGTGCCAGCTCATCTCTTGGTGCTGCCAGTATGCTGATATTTGATTACTAAGCTGAACTTGACCATTTTCACATCCCTCAGTTTCTTCCCTTCTCCTGGGTTACCACCCTTCCAGACTCACCTCCCAGCCTGACTCAGCACACTGCTCAGTACACTGCATAGACTCTTGCCTTGATTTGGAGAAGGAGATGGTGTATATGACTGGTTTGGCAGGATTAGGTCTCAGGCAGGTGACAGGGCTGGATTATGATTCAAAGGTTTTAGTGGTTCTTGCATGTATTTTGTTTCAACATCTGATATAAACTACTGAAATAGAATTTTACTTAAGACTAATTGTGATATCAACATTTCAGAAATAACACAACTGCAAGGAAAAGTGTTTCTATGTACTTGTTGATATGTATGCTGTGTTTATAGGCTGGTGTCCAGACTGTCTGTTCTTTGCAGCGGTCTGAGGAGCCAGTCTTAAGTTGAAGGGAGGAGTGAAGGGGAAATGGAGGAAGAGAGTTTCATGTCCTAAAATACCGCTGATAGGTAGAATAACAAATGTACCTTCTAATGTGTAAATACAGTGTATTCTGGTCCAAAGAAGGAACATCTCTGTTGCCTGAAGTGTTTCTGGCTTAGTGAGTGGGTGAGTCAGTCAGTCAATAGAAAAAACAGCTACCTGTGTAGGGTAGGAACCTAATTTAGCCACTCTGTGTTCCTCTCTGGGGGAGCTTGTGTCTCTCCACTGGCCACCCAGTGAGCCAAAGACAATTATCCTCCCTAGGCTAATGCTGGCCTCTCTGTATTCCCCTGGCTTTCAAAACTTCATGCTGGATGACTGATCTGCCTTGTTGACAGCAAATTAGTTGTAGGGTGGGTATTATCTGCTTGTTCCAGTCAAGGTAGGAATACCATCAGTAAGAAGAAGGGGGGTTAATCTTTCAGATGAGCACTTGAGTGAAGAATCTGTTATTTAAAAGTGTGATACTTTGTTTGTCAAGCTGCTGCCTTTTGGGTAGTAAAGGCATTTTTCTTAGACTGGTGGAGAATAATTTTATTTGGTATTTATGCTTTCCCTTTTTAATTTAGTATTTTCTGCAGCACACTAAAGAGATTAACTGGAGAAGTGTTTTCACAATCTGCCAGCAATCTCCTTGTGGCTAGCAATAAAAATGTAAATGCCGCTGGATTTTTTTTAATTCCTTCAATCCACTGTGGTGCTAGTTTGCCTGGTATCTAAACTCAGGTTCTTCATTCATTGTGTCTGTAGGAAATGTGCAAGAAACTAGTCCTAATTAATTGTATCTAGCATTTGTGGACTACCAGAGAGATTCACTTGAACTTTTTGTTTAGAGTATTTAGTGCTCTGAAGGCATTAAACTGCAGTTAAAACAACTTCTGTGGGCATCCATGAGTTGTTAAGGTTACACACTATTCGTGGCATCTCCTGAGTAAGACCTATTTATGCTGGGAGGCTTAATGGGAAGAAAATCTCAGTGCATGTTTTTTCCCTCTGTGTGTGCTTGATTGACTAGGGGAAGGTAGAGGAGTAGGGGTAGGAAAGGGCACTAGAAACACTTTCACAACTGGCTCTCCCTACCCTCCAGACTTCACTCCAAATCTGGGGGTTTTGTACAGCTGTAAGGATTTCCAACAAAAATACTCTTGGAAGTGTAAAACCACCTGCTTCTTTTCCCAAGACACAAAGCCTCCAACAATGTTGTCTAATGAATGTGTTTTATTGGTCTCTCTGAGAGGATATAGATTTGCTGGTGTGTATCTGGCCAGGATCACCTGGCCAGAAACATATGGGAATATGCAGAAAACAGAAATCTTCAACTTGCAGCAGATGTGGTGGGGAGCAGTGTCTGAATGAAGAGCAAGTCTGCCACAACCCAAAACAGCTGTCCCTGTGCTTTGCAACTTATCTGGAAACCCCCACCAGAGATCATGAATCCTTAAATGCCCCATAGACAAAATTCCTGTTCACAAAAATGATGCTGAGTGTGGGAATATACAGGAAAATTGTAGTCCTTAAATGAATATGATCTGTAGCCAGGATGAATCAACTGTAAGCAGCTTAAGTCTCATTAAACTGACAGGGTTTGTTTTGGGGGTTTTTTTGTTTGTTTTTTTTGTTTTTTCTTTTTTTTTTTCTTGTTTGTTTGTTTGTTTGTTTGTTTGAGGTTGGTTTGGTTGGTTGGTTGCTTTGTGTTTTTTTGTTTGGTTTTTTGGTTTGTTTTGTTTGGTTTTGTGGTTTTGTTTTTTGGTTTTTTTTTCTTTTTTATTGTTTTTGTATTTCTTTTACATCATTCCAGTACTAAAAGAGCTGACGTTCTGAAAAATGCCATTGTGTTCATTATGTTTTGTAGTTTTTGGGGTGTAATTTACGTAAACTGTACAGAGTACTTTGTTCTGCATGATAACTTGCAAAGTAACTGAATCAGAAAGAGAGATGTTTATTTTGTAAATTACTATTTTCCCATAGCTAATTATATTATTTGACGATGTAATACAGAAATAAACCAGATTTATATTTTTGTTCTTAAGATGATTAATCTCTGCATTTAGTGAACAGAATTTGTATAAAGTCACAGTCTTTATGTTTGTTTTTCAAAGTGCAGACTTAGCAGGTAAGATTCCCACTTAAATCAGTGAAACTTCATTCTTTATTTTTGTTCAGGAGGTCACTGATGCAAAACACGGTGTTTTTGTGGTTTTGTTCCAGTTGTTCTCCAGCATTAAAGATGGTGAAGGTTTACAGCTGTTTGAGCAGGGCCATCGCACTGCACACAAGCAGGAGTGTCACACCATGGAGGCAGTGAGGCTGGTGGAGTTCAACCTGAAGCAAGTGCTCACGAAGCTCATGACTCACATCTTTGGTGATGGTAGGTTCTTGCTCCTTTTCCCCCAGATTGCTCCTGGCAGGAAAGGGGTGCTCGTGTCCATGTGCTGCTGTGCTGCGTGTGCGCACAAAGCGCTGCGAGCAGAACGTGTTTGCCAAGTTCTCATCAAGCTGAACAGTAATTGTTTTTGGTACTTACAGTTGAATGAGGAAGGGTAGTGAATGTGTATATGAATGAAGTATTCTCTCCTCAGAAATACCTGCTTTCAGTTTCAGGAACTGAATTTATAAATGGCCTGAGTCAAAATTGCTACATTAATGCTATTTCCTGGCAAGGAGGCTGCTCTTCTGAGCTGATTCATTTTTCTGTTGAGGAAATACTAGATGGTATTAGAATGCATGAGGTATCTTGCCTACTTTCTAAAGTCTTTTAAGATATATACTGCACTTAGAGCAGCAGTTCCAAGAGTGGATTGATAATGAACCAAGTTCTATATATGACTACTTGAATATTTTTCTGAATTTCTAAAGTTGACTTATAGCATGCAAAACTTTCACCAGTTGTTTTATTCCACCTGGACAAAAATTTTAAGTTCCTCAGCTCAGAGCTTCTTGTAGGTGTATTTTAGTTAACAGTGACCTTTTGAAGCATACAAAACTGGGATGAAAGTGAGTAACAGTAAGAATGATACATTTAGATCAACCTCAGATGCTGAGGATGTTTAAAGTGAGCAATTTCTCAGAGTTATTAGTGGTAGCTCAGAATGCAGTGACAACCTTCTCTAACTGTTGACAGATGCTGCACTTTAAGCCTCAGCATGTTGGCTATTACTAGTTCTTATACAGTCCACATAGTAGCTAAAAAGAGATTAAAATCTATTCATGAATTATTTTAAATGTACAAACTAAAAGTAGATGCCACCTGCTTGCTGTTGGGATTTTCTATTTCTATACCCCCAATATTTTTCCTGGTATACAAATGCAAGATATAGTTACTGAATTAAGTTTAATTATAGATAATGTGTGTGTATATATATGTGTATTTTTCCCCCTGCCCCATTCATGGAAATACTGGGATTCAAAGTTGATGTTAGGCACAAGGTATATGAGATTGGTGCACTGCAACTGTCTTGGGGCACACATAAAAAAAATTGTCCTTTGGTAGCTGTCACCTTTGAACTAGCGTTTTACTCTTTACTTTACACAATACCCTTGATTAGTTTTTGTATCTTGACTCCTATAAATTTTAACTTACAATTTAAAATATGTTTAAATGTGTTGCTCTCGAAAAATTTCTATGTTTTTCCTATATGTGGGTACCTCATAAGGCCCTATGTTCTGTTAAAAGCAAAAATTTCATTCCTTTATACTTGACATCAGCTATATTCTTTACAGCCTGTGCTGTCAGCAGAATATTGTAGTGAAGTTGCACATATTTTCTAGCAGGACAGCATGACTGCAGCTGCAGTAAATGACCGAAATGTTGCATTGTCGTACAGTCAACTGTTTTTTGTAGGCAGTTTGTTTGGACTATAGATGAAGTCTGCTGTACATGTTAGTTTTGCATAAACTAGCTTGTACCTGAAGACCTGGACTTGGAAGCTGTGCTTCTGCAGTGCTTCTCTGGGAATTCAGTAGCTCAGGTTGATGTTAGATTGAGGATCTCTGCAGGATCTCTGCAGAAAGGTCATATCACTGACTTGCCTTTTTTTTTCTTTTCCTTTTTTTTTTTTTTTCCTTGCATTGTTCTAGGTTAGTTTTCATAATATTTAATGAGACATTTGGGCTCTACCTGATGCCTACCACACTATTTGGACAATTCGGTGTTGACAAAACAAAGTTGCTTAAAAATCCCTGTGTTGTCCTGTGGAAGGTTGAAGACTTCATAGAATCTGCACTTACCCTTATTACAAAAGTTTGTCTTTTTATGTCTTTCTGGATTTGCCAACAGGCAAAGGAATGACAGAGGAGGGAGAAAGTTCTGGAGCATCCAATCAGTTGTCTTAAAAACTTGACAATGTAAAGTAGTTCTTTTTATGGCATTTTCTGGACATGCCTGATTTTGCATTCCACAAGTAACTGTCTTTCAGTTTCTTCCATTTTTCTGTCAGGAAGCTATTTCAAATACTACACTTAGACATCACCATTCTTAGTTTTCCTCTGTTATCTCCATTAGGTGCACACTTAAAATCCACTGATTTAAGTTACATCTCCATTTCCCCATACAGTTCTGCCAGTGTAGGTAGTCTGTTAGTTCTCATTTTAGTTACCTAGTAACAAGGCTGTCCAAGATTTCCTCATAAAGTTAGCCAGTCTTTCTCAACTATGGTTCTTTCTGTATCCCCTCTGTAGTTTACCAAAAGCATTCTATACCGTGAGAGATTCAGAAGTAATCTTACTGTAGCAAATAGAAAATAATGACTGTGTGCTGGTTCTGTGATTTGTTGCTTTACATGAAATGGCTCAAAATTCATTGCTATCCCATATTTATCTACCCAGTTCCTAGGCACTGGTGAGGGAAGGCAGCAGAATGAGTAATGCAGTGACTTTGCCACAGCTGGTTCTGACCACTGGATATCTTTTAAATCAAATGTGTTCTGCTTATTCTCCTTCTTAATTCTGTTGTATGGATACCTCCTTTGAGTGCTTGGAGATCTATGAGTGTAATGATTTAGAAAAAAAAATAATCATTTATCAAGCACGTAATAGTCTGGCTAATAACTTCTGAAAAATGTGAGCTAATGCAGGTTTATATGGGCAGCCAGCTCCTGTCTGCTGCAAGTATGATGAATTATCTGAAACAACGAGGTGCAGAGTACTTACAAATCGACGCACACCTCAAGAGGCCACAGTTCAATATCTTCTGTGCTTCCCAGCACCCTCCCTGCACCCCTCTCCTTTTTCTTCCGTAACCTCATCTCTAAAAATAATCCTCACAGCAACAAAGAGGATTTCTGGTCAGTGAAGACCATCTGGGTCTCAGGCTTTGTTGCTTCTGTGCTGTAGTGTAGCAATAGGCTGCTTTAATGTGTTTGATTTGTTCTTTTTTTCTTTTCTTTCATTTTCAGTGCCTTTGGTCAAGCCTTTTTCATTATGAGACTCAATTAGGCTAGCACTTGTTTAGCTTAATACCTGATAACACCATTACTTTTGAGTGCGGGCTACGACCAATTCCTTACCTGGATTCAGTGTTCAGAAATAACAACAATTATTCACTATTTCCATACTGATCTGAAGTATCAATTACTGTATTGGGTTTGCATGGCAAGGTTTTGCTAGCAGAGAGACTGCAGGGATGGCTTCTATGAGGAGCTGCCAGATGTTTGCTCCATGTCTGGCAGAGCCAGTGCCAGCCAGCTCCAAGATGGACCCACTGCTGGCCAAAGCTGAGCCCGTCAGTGATGGTAGTAGCACCTCTGGGATAACACACTTCAAAAGAGAGAAAAAAGTCCTCCACAATTTGCAGCCAGGGAGAGGAAGGAGAACATATGTGAGAAACACCCCTTCAGATACCTTTGTTGAGACACAAGGTCAGTGGAGAAGGAGGGAGAGGAGGTGCTCCAGGTGGCTGAGCTGAGGTTCCTCTGCAGCCCAGGCTGCAGACCATGGTGAAGCAGCTGTGCACCTCCAGCCCATGGAGGTCCATGGGGATACAGAGATCCACCTGCAGCCCGTGGAGCATGGAGCTCCACCATGCTGGAGCAGGTGGATTCCCAAAGAAGGCTGGGACCCTGTTGGAAACCTGCACTGGAATAGGCTTTTGGCAGGACCTGTAGCCCTGTGGAGAGACCCATGCTGGACCAGGAGGTTCCTGGAGGATTGCATGCTGTGGAGGGGACTCATGCTGGTGCAGTTAATGTAGGACTGTCTTCAGTGAGCATGACTCCATGCTGGAGCAGGGGAAGAGTGGCAGAGAAAATGAGGGATGAACTGACCACAGCCCCCATTCCTCATCCCCACTGCTGGTGAAGAGGAGGTAAAGATTTTGGGAGTAGAGTTGAGCCTGGAAAAAGGCAGGAATGGGGCAAGTTGTTTTCAAGATTTAGTTTTTATTTCCCATTATCCTGCTCTGATTTGATTGGTAATAAATTGAATGACTTTCCCCAAGTCAAATCTGTTTTACCCCATGACTGTAATTGGTGAGTGATCTCTTCCTGCCCTTATCTCGACCCATGAGCCTTTCATTGTATTTTCTACCCCTGGTCCACTTAAGGAGAGAAGTGGTAGAGCAGCTTCACTGGGAACGTGGTGTTCAGCCAAAATCAGCCCAGCACAATTCTGAATGGACCTCTACTCACTGGAAGGACTCCTATGAACACTGTGAGGCTCTGACATGAGCAGGTGTGTTTGTGCCTGATAACACAAATAATTTTTTTGAACCAGAAAAGTTACGGAGTTTGTGTCTAGTGGTCAGGCCTTGATTAGATTCAGCATTGTGTTCTTTTAAGTACCTTTTTTAAGACAGTGTCTCTTGGCCTCCTAAAATTTCTGGAAAAGATCAATTTTGCCAGTATTTCATAGGCTGTATGTGAAGAAATAAACCAGGCTGAATCGGGAAAACTATACAGTGCTACAGGAAGTCTAATCATCATAATCCTTTTAAGTCCTTAGTGGTTTAATTTGCTAAGTGTAAGCAATGCCCTTTACTCCTTGGGAATATATAGAGCACCAAGACAATATTTTGTATCTAAATAATAAATGTATCCATTTATTCTGTGACACTATAAAAATGCAGTTAATGTTGCCAAAGGCTGAGCACCCTCTGTTTTTCAGTAAAGTCTTCTAGAGCCAAAAGTCTGAAAGAACACTTGAATATAAACTACAGAGGTATTCCCAAATGGCCTAGATACTGTATGAATAAAATTATTGTGGTATGTGGGATTAACTATTAATTTAGAGAACAGAACGAAGGTGAGAATTGTTTCTTTATTGTGAATTTGTTTTGGTTTATTCAGAATGTTGTTTGTTTGCTTATTTGCATTTAAAACAGAAGTCTCTTAAGTACTAATATGCATTAAAATTAAAAAATAAAAAGAGCTTTAAATTATTTTTTTACCCTTTAAGTTTTATTTTAATTAAGAACAAACAGCTGAGGAATCATTTTTTTCCCAGAGCTTCATTTTTTAAGTAATCAGAGGATTAATAAGAAACCATTATCTGAATGTTGTTACTGAACACAAACTAGTTGAATATTCAGTGTAGTTGCTACAGTTGCAAATTTTGCAAGCTAAATGAGAATATTTTATATGTGCACAGCGCAAGGATTAAAAATGCCAAGATCAGGAAATTAAAAAAATGTTTTCTGCACGCTATACTACATATACATGACTCTTTTCATCTATGTATTTCTTATTGTCATGCAGACAGAAAAGAGCAAGAAAGTGATTTCTGTAAGTCACAGTACAATTGTGAATGAAGCTATTGCCAATACTTCCAGTTTTCTGAATTCTGTATGTACAATTATCAAAAAGCTTTTTCATTACTAATATACTTTCCTGAAGTTGGTTTTTAAGAAAACAGAGAAAATCTAGAAGTACCAGTCTGTTTGTTTTGAAACTTGCCTTGCCATTTGGAATTTCATAGCATCTGGAAAAGTTCCCTGTGACTATTAGGAGGTATTTTATGTTTTGGCCATGCAGGTACACCTTTGTCGTAATTTATTGTTTCAGTTTCTGTGGTCACACTTCATGTTTCAGATGTAATCAATGAAGCTCTAATTCTTGAGGCTACATAAAATATTTTTATTTGAAAAACTTTTATTATGAATCATGTAATTTCATGTTTTACATTCCTTTTTTGAAACAGCCTCCAAAAAACCTGAAGATCAAACCAGGAATGTTAACAGTTGCTGTCACCCACACTACCTTTGCAGTGCTCCTTATTTTTGAAGCTGGACCTGCCTGGTTCTTAATGATCCTAACTCTGATTAGCACTTGGTTTAACTGAAGAGAAGATGTATTTGGGGTTAAGGCATTATGAGCCTTTCATTGTATTTTCTTTCAGTTCTCTTCGAGTTTTTATGGTTCATGTTTCTGTGACTTCTTTCCTGACGCCTAATGGTTAGAAAAAATTGTTTAGTGAAACAAAGTGTCTGCAAATCATTAGAAGAACTAAAACTCATCAAATATAATGAGGGCTTTAACAACAACTCTGCTTTTGGCAGCACTGAAGACCTTGCCCTCTTCTGGCTTCACTGCTCTGAGATGCCAGGACTATGCTTGCTCTGCACAGGGTATCTGCAGAGGTGCTGAGCTGAGGAGGATGGTGGGAATTACCAAGTGGGGCTTTTCCCTTACAGTTACCTCCCAGGTCCAGAATGCTCTGTGTGTGAGTTGCATACCTTAATAATGTATAACTCTGAAAATTTATTTCTATTTGTGTATAGTAATATCTATTTTAAACTTTCATTTCTAAACATATACAGACAGAATAGCTCTGTATTTTAATTAAGTTTTGATGAAAAAAAGTTACTTGCCTAAACGATCCATAAAATACTAAGTAAAAATTAAAGACTTAGCTAGCTTTTCCTGTGAGAAGCAGTTAGTCATTTCCTGGTGCAAAGAATAACAAAATTACTGACTTTCCCATTATCTTCGCTCATTTTTGTTCGATGCCAGGTGGTTGCTAGAGTTTGACAAATGATTGATTTGGTTTCAAAGGGTGCTTGAATTGCACAAAGCATTTCTCATATTAGAAAAGACATGGTCATTTTTTTCTACAGGTTTTAAGATTTATCACCTCGCACAAGTGTTGTAAATTAGTTTGTTTGCTATTTATTTTCTCTGGATTGCTGTAATTCATGTCATTAGTTGAAGGGCAAGTTTTACAGATGGTTGGAGGGATGGCCTTTTAAGCACATACACCCTTTCATATTTATTTATTTTTTAAACACTGCCACAGGACTGCAAGTCAGATGGGTAGATTGCTACTTCCCATTTACTCATCCTTCCTTTGAGATGGAGATCAACTTCCAAGGAGAATGGATGGAGGTCCTGGGCTGCGGGGTCATGGAGCAGCAGCTTGTTAACTCAGGTACTGAAACTCCTTTACTTCATTGACATCTCTGTTAGCAAATACTTCCAGCTTCACAGCCTGGAATGCCCCCTTCTACCCAGGTGAGCACAGACATCTCTGCGGGGCAGCAGCCACAAATGCTCCTCAGGTGGAATGCAGCTCTTGCATGCTGTGATTTGAGGGTAGCAAGTGAGCCTGCAAACAGAAGGCTTGCCTTTTATTTTGTGCAGTAAGGAGACAGACAGATGTCAGCTTTAAAAGAGAGCCTGCAAGTTAGGGCATGCGGCGTTTTTTTCTTTCCCAAGAGATGTCAAGTGCATTCTTAGTAACAATTTAAAAGTATCAATAGCAAATAACATCCCTTAATACTTGGAATATCAAAATGCTCCTCTGTATCTAAAGCATAGAAGGAGGAATGTGATATCTTTCAAATTGCTATTTGGTTGCTGGGTAAATGGTGGGTAGCTTTTTTCTTTTGTTTTGTTGCTTTTCTCCTCAGGTTGGTTACTTATGAGGTTGTAAATTGCATTAAAAGCAACATCATTTATTTTAATTGAAATTATTACAGAGCAATGTCAACTGACCATTTTGCTTTCTAAAACTGACACATAAGTATTAATGAATGAGAGGAGAAATTGGTGGATTTTTTTCTAATAATTTTTATGTGGAGAATTTTGCATGCTTGCTTTTTTGTTTACTGAGGATAGGCGATTCTTAGTAAGCACAGGATAGTCTACATGTGCTCAGTCCTGTGTTGTTCAGTGTCTTCCAGTACTATTTATTAGGTATGTGATCCTTTTGGAATATGATCTATATGTTTAATTCCAGCAAGTGGGCTCTCAGATAGCCAACGTAAATGTAACACTGTTGATTTTTTTTCCCATTGGTTTGCTAAGCTGTTGTATTTTCATATGCTCTAAATTCTTCCTATTGAAGACCAAGTATGATAACTACAAATTACTTAATTTTGGCACCATTTACTTGGCACAGCTTGTTTTCCTCAAAGTTTGCTTGCATTTTAATGTGATCATTTTCTTTTAAGAAAACTCTTTCCAGAGTTTCCCCACAATGAATTAATGATTTATGCTAATGTTCTCTCAGGTTATTATCTTCATAGTGTGGTAAATACAATACAGTTTCTAATCAATCTCGGAAGTGAAAGACTGCTGTGTAATATTGTTTCCATTAGATGTAACACACCAATGTCCAGGCTTTCTGCTTCAAAAGCTTTTATGTTGCTCAACTCTTATGGTTAGGATCCTCTAATGGGTGCAAAAAGAGCTAAACTGTGTCTCAAAACAATTACTGTATACATTTGTGCGTGTGTGAATGGATGTACATGAAACACCAGAGGTTTCTACAGCACATTTTTTTTTAAGCTCTCTCATGCGTGGGCTTCCATAGCACTTTCTCACCCTTGAAATTTCACATTTTTTAAATGTTAGACCAGATCAGGATTTTCCAAGGGAGAACAGCCAGCCTCATTCTTAGTCATTCACTGGGTAATGGATCCAGTCTTCTGGACCATTCAGATTTTCCATGTTAGCAGCAAGTGAGGCTTCTGTTGTCTTGGTGTGTAGATGAACAAGTATAATTTAGTAAAGGCTGCAAGTACCATCTTCATTAAAGCAAATTCAGCTGTTGATTATTTTTAAGAGTTGTTTGCATTCAGGAAAGTCTCCTACAACAACAACCAAAAAGAAGAATATGGTGCTATTTGCTATTTTCTAACAGTGATACTTTTTTAAAAGAAAAACATAAATCTTATTACAATGTTTTTATCATTAAAGAAAAAATGTAGTACTCCAAAGATGCATTGCTTTGTAAGGGGTGATGTTACATGTTCCCCTATGGCTGATGGTGTTTAACTTCCTGGTTTTGTGTGCTTTCTTTTTCATCTTTATACCTGAATACGTAATACGAGTGCTGTGTATGAATTTCAATTTAAAGAAAAGGGGTTTTGTTCGGGTTAATGCTGGGAAAAATACAGAAACTTTGCAGTATATTAGAAAGTACTCTCAGTTTTAGGTCCATGAGGAGTATACAAGGAAATTTTGTGGTTCAGTACAGCTAATTTCAATTAACAGCACCCAAGGTATGTATTTCTGTACTTCAGGAGTTTGTTATCTAAGACTTGTGAAGCTGGTGTTCATTGGTAGGTGCCCAAGTTCCAAGTCTTTATGGAGTTCTACAATTCAAACCTTTGAATACAGGACGTTGCTTGTTCAGAGGCTGTGATCACTTAGTGTTGCTTAGTAACTGTGAAATTGGAAGCAGTTAGGGTGTGATCCTTTGCTGATGGAAATCAATGGCAATGTTCTTAGTACTCAGTGTTGCAGAATATGTTAGCTGAGGACGGAAGCAAGTAAATTGAACTAAAGTTTACCTCAAAACCATGAGAGTATAAGTCAAATATTTAAAAATAAAACCAAACCCAAACATTCTCCCCCCACCCCAAAACAAACCCAAACCCACAAACAAACAACAAAAAGAAGATAATTCTGTATTTTTTTTGGTAAGACTTCTCATTATGTTTTTAACTCCTGAGGTATACAATAAAATAACGTAAGGGTGGCACACCAGATCCAACCTCAAGTCCAAGGCATTGCTGTATCATGATGACTTCCCAAGCCAGTGCCTACAGGTGAGTAGAGCAGGCATGGTTATACTGATCCTTCCCTGATACACTCCTGCAGCATCTTCAGCTGTTTCCTGAGCTGAAGATGGTACATTTGCTTTCAGTAGTCATTGTGGAATTTTCTTCCATGCATTTGTTGAAATGTTTGAGTCCTAGTAAACCTTTACTCTCTGCAATGTCTTAAATTGCCTAACTTGCATGAGGAATCACTTCTTTCTTGTTCTGACCAACAACTTAGAGATACAGTTAGAGCTCTTCTGTCATGCGAGAAGAGTTAGTGAGTCTCTTTTTCCTTGTTTAAGCCACTCAGTATTTGTTTAGATTTCATCTATAGGTCTTGTCATTGACTTCTTTCTAGGCCAAAGAGTTCTGACCAGACAGTCCCTCCCTATGTGGGAGCCTATCCATATGTTGAGTCATGATCACTCCTGCCTGCATCTTCTCCAGGCTTCTTTTTTTCCTTTTCTTATAATTTTTAATATTAATTTTGCTGTTTTGACCTTTAATGAGCCTTGAGTTGAAAAAGAAGGGGAGGTTTTGGGATGATGACTGCTGCAGATGATGGCTTTTGAGTGCCAGCAGATGGTTGAAGATCCTGGCACACAGCCAGACATTCAGCTCTGGGGGCCAGCTCAGGTTGGGGTCTCATTTCTTAAAGTTATGAATCATGAAGGCTGCTGTATTTAGGGTACCAGTAAGAGGAATTGGCCGAACTTTCCTGCTGTATGCAGATTTTTCTACCTTTCACATCAGAAATTAACAGTGGTATTTACAGTCTTACAAAACTGATTTTATTTATTTATGGGTTTTTAAAAATTTTATTTTTTATTGTCAGCTTAAAAGGAGTAGGTGTTTGGTGTAGGGGTTTGGAAGAGGAAATGTCAGCTGAATTTATAGCAAAGGTAGTTGTCCTAGTTTCTTGTTAATTTTGTGAGTATTTCTAATAGAGGAAAAATTGCTAACCCTGTCTAAGCATCTTCATGAATACCGTTGAACATGACAAAAGGAGTTTGTCATAAGTTTTTCTAATGATTACTTTTGTTTTAAAAGGTGGATGGTTGTTTGCCACGAAACCTGATTCTTGAAGTGTAAGTCTTTGCCATTTGGAATCCCTTTTACAGCTCAGTTGCAGGACTTATTCCCAAAATTCAAATAGTACTAGGCCCAGGGCTGTCACCTTCAGCCAAATGCAAGTCTTAACATGTAGAACTTGTTTGGCTTCAATGCTGCAGTAAATAAATCTTTCTCTTTCTTTACTCATTTATTGAAGTTCATTGAAATTGCTATTTGAGTGTAAATAACTTTAAAGTTCTTAGCTAGTCCACTCCTTTTTGGTTTTGGCAATAGGATTATCAATCTGGACAATTCTCAATGGGCAACAGGTTAACAGAAGAATTATGTCAATGTTACCTTGCAGGCACGGGACTTTTTTTTTTTAGTTTTAGTTTTTGAATATGTTCTTAAATGAAATATTGGTTATGGGTAAGTTAGGTTCATATATCAAGTAGCAAGAGGTGTTTTCAACAAGGGGAAATCTAATCTCTTTCATCTATAGTTTGTTTTTTTTCTTCCGTCTCAGCTCTTTCCTAGTAAATTACATTAAATGTTTGAGCAGATGGTGCATGTGGCTTCAGTCATGTGCCAGCCCATGTTCTGTCTCTGCTAACAGCTCTCTGTGGGGACCTTGAAATAGTTAATGCTGTATGTGTTTGTATGGATGTCGTGTAGAAGGGCAAATATAATGCATTTAATGCCTGAAACCCTTCAAGGTGAAATTAAAGTTACAGAGGTATTGGTGTATCGAGCATCTGGGTCCTCCCAAGAACATGAGGTAGAACTGTTTGATGGACTGGTTCTTCCCACAGGAGCACCCAAAGCAATTTAAATCTGCTGCATAAGCTTCACAGCTCTGCATCCCAAATCTCTCAGGGGTCAGTTTAGGTCACTGTCTCCTGCACAGCCACACTACTGTAGGATCTTGACTGTCCCAGCCCTTCCTGTGCTTACTCCCCTGAGACTGCTCTGTGATAGCAGTGTCATCATTCCTGGCTGTGGGCTGGAACTGAAGTGCACCAGAGGCTGACACACATGCACACTGCAGACAAAGAGTGCAGCTGCCTTAGTTAAAGTGAGCTTTCCTACTGTCCTTTTAAACTCAACAGAGAACTAAGGTCTTCCAGTTGGATGGAAGCTTCCTTTGGAATGTGTGGAGCTTTTTGGATCAATCTGCTTGGTGGCCTCTTTCTATGTCTGACTTCAAGGGGAGCAGAGTCTCCCAATTCAGGCAGGTACCTGAAGGTAGAGTGAATATCTCATGAAATACAGTGTCTCAGATGAAATAAAATTAATGGTAAATTAGGAAGCATCTGAGTTTTATTGACTTCCCAAGGGTTGCCTGTTGAAGAAATTGAGGTTGAATCCAAGCTTTATATCTCAGCTCCTGAGTCACCTTTGTCTCCCTCAATCCTAGTGATTTACATTTGCACATACATACATGTGTGTATATATGTATAAAAATAAATACAGAATGAGACAAATAAAACAAAATGATGACCAGTTAAATACAGAGTGAGGCATATTTGGCCTGTTTTAATTTTGGTGTGTGGTTTTCTACACACACACACAAACACAGTGTAAATCAGAAAAACTGATTGTCACATCTGGCTAAGTTGAGACACCTTCTGTTGAGCTGGCAGCCACTGAAATATTTCATTCCTCAAACATGGAGCTGGTGTGGAGTTGTGGGCTTTTAGAGAAAGACGTGATTGAATTTTTCTTTCTGTTCTTCAGACATCATACAGATACCCACAAATGTATGGATGTGGCACATCCAGAGATGTGTGTACCTAAGACAGTGCTGACCAGTTTATAAGGGAATAAGTAATAGGGCAGAGGACCTGATTTTTCCTGAATATATGTGGTGTTCCACCCTGTCTGTATGAGGAGAGGAGCTGTGGCTACCAAGCTGTGGGTGGCTACCAGCAAAACATGTACTTGACTTTGAAATAGTTGATATAAAGGCCCATGTAAGTTGAGGAGTGGGGAGTGGCAATTAGGTGTTCTTAGTTGACTACCACGTCTCTTGACTGTAAAGGAATCATCTATAGCAAGTGACAGCAGAAATATTAGCCACTTTCTTAGCATCTTCAGACTAACAATTAGTGCCATCCTCCTTTGTGACTGCAAACATAATTGTTGGTTCCCTAAGCATCCCAGTCCTGCAAAGGGAATAGATACAGCACTACTACATATTTACACATGAGCTGAGATCTATCTTGGGATTAAATTTTGGCAGGATTAGATCTGGACTCTTAGGATTTTAGAGGTTCAAGTTTCTAAAGAGCACGTATTTTAAAATTGGGATGACTCTTATATAGAAAAGTTATTTCTTCTAACTCCTTTCTACTCAAAGAAGAAATTGAAGAGAGTCTATTACTTGTGTTTGTATGAAGATTGCTTTTTGGGGTTGATTTTATTTTGGTTTCTTTTGAACTGACTGGAAGGAAGTCCAGGTCTTGCCTTGGTAAGTAATCCAAAACACAGAAATAAGTAATACAGAAGTGACGTTCATGTCAATCAAAGGGTGCATTGTTTTATTTGTTATTTGTTTCTCTTGTTCTGACATCTCTGGCTACACCATCAGGTCTGATGCATGTGTTGTGTTATAAAGTTAAATCTTGCCTCTGCTCTTCCCTTTTCCTTGTCAAGATAATTTGCCTGTTGTCTTCTTCTTCATTTACAACTATTTTTAAAGTTGTATTTTTATCAAGTTTTTCATACAGAAGGAACGCATTAAATTCTTGAAACGTTGCTTTCTCTGATTTTATTACCTTTGATAGATTCATTATCTGTGTTAAAGTTGAGATTCTTCAAAAGAATTAATATAAGCTTGCTTCCAATCTGTAGTGTTTGTACATATTGAACAAATACAGTATTCCATTTTATAACAATTCTATTATACCTATTCCTGGGAAATGTGTTATTTGTTTACAGGGATATCTTGTGGAAGAAAAAGCGTAGGATTGATTTTTGGAAGTAAGTAGTTATTATAAAACTTGGATGGCCATTTGAGTTTGTGGTTTGATATGATTTTTCTAGCTTAGTGTTAAGAGTAGTAATGCCAGTAGATTTAGAGGATAATTTCCCTTTCATGGTGCAAGATTGCATTTTTAGTTGGAATATAAAGTTTCTTATCTTCATAATTTAAGAAACTATGTTGTTTCATTTTCTCCTGCACAAAAATATATGTGACAAAGGGTTAACTCAGGCTAACACAAACTTTTAAGTCAGCAGGAGTGTTTATTTGACTGACTGACACATCTTCCCATTAAGTGAATAAGATCTCCCTGCAACATATTTGAGGCCTGTTTTAGTCCATTTGAAATCTAGATAAGAAAAAGGAGATAAGCAGTTGCACCTTCCAAAGTTTCTGTTGTCTTTGAAGCAGTTTGCCCATGTGTATGCATTGCTTTTCCTTCCCTTAAGTTTTTTAATCAAAAGTAAATTTAGGTTTAGTAATTCACTATGATTTGTCTCCTTGGGATCCTGCAGGAGGACTAGAGCACCACACACAAGAGAAGACTAAATAATGATGACTATAGTTTATTAAGCAGTTCCCAAGTAAAAGAAAGTGGTACTCTCAGAAACCTTGAAGAGCACAATTTATGGCACAGAAATGTTGTTTCTCTTGGCTTTATTTATGCAAATGAAAATACATCTAAATAACACTATTGAATTACTACGCTGTTATATGGTGAATGCTGAATGTTTTTAATCACCCAGGACTTGGTTCAATGAGCCTAATATAATTCCTTATCAGGCTGGGATACCCTCTGGGTGTTTTTGTTGCGTTGCAATATTCATTTTTGCTGTTCCCAGGCCATTTACCAGGACTATCCAGCTGAGGCTGGAGAAGAGATCTTACAGGCATGTCTCTAACTCTTTCTGACTCTGATACACGAAGCTCAGATGAGACAGATTCAGTTCAGCTGATATTAGATCAAGCATTTTAGGAAGTATTTTTCTTCTCTAGATCGCAAATGCGATCTTGATTTCTCATTTCTGGAGGGGGAAGCTTTGGTTAGGATACTTCTGTTGTGCCTCATTTCTTGTCTTTGAGGTTGGTAGTTGGTGAGAGGAGTGGTTGAATGCAGGTCTCCTGCTGGAGCTGAACATGCACCTCTTCCCCCTCTCTGCTCTGCAGGTGTACAAAGAAAATAGCAGATCAGTGGCAGTGTGTGTGGGTGATCAGCCTTTGGAACTCCATGGCATTTATCAGTGATGAGCGAGGCTCATGTCTTTAGAGGATAAGGGATAGGGAAGGGAAAACCCAAGCATGTTGCATAGTTGAGAGAGAGTGGCAGCTTTCTAGTGCTGACAGCCTGGCTGTGGCAGCAGTCCAGGTTGAGCCAGTGGCACCAGCCTCTCATGGCTCATTCTGGCTGGAGTCTGAGAAGATTGGATTGCCCAGCTGTCTGTGTGCCAGTGCATGCTGATCCACTGCTGACCACGCGGGCCAGCCTTGGCTGGGGACCACTGTTTGAATCACATGTGAGCAAACAAAGAACAGCTCAAGAGCCAGGGTTTGGGCCACTGCTTCTCTGTCATTACTGCCTGCCAATAGAAGAACCTTGCATGGTGTTACAAACTCTAGCTTTGTAGAAATATATGTCAGCCCCACTGATGGCATTTCTGCTTGTATTACAAAGAGTACCTTAGCTTCACTTTTGCTTGGGCTTTGTCTTCAGATACCCAGATTTACTTTCCTGTTCAGCATTCATAAACAGGAAGTGTCTACAAGCAGTAGAGAGGATAAAATCTACAACACGTGAATAAAAAGGTGTTCAGAAGGTGTGATGGATAAACATTTTTCCAGAAGGAAGGAAAGAATCTAGATCAGGTATGACACTTCCATGCTGCTGGATGCAACTGCAGCACAGCTGCAGAGAGGAGACAGCCCATTTCAGGCAATGTACCAGCTGGTTTGGGGCAGGATTTACTGGTGTACCTGAAATGAATCAGGGAAAAATGTCAGCCTTTATTAACACTTTCTCCCATGTAAATAACTTTACAGATTACTAATAGATATTAAAGCATAATCTCTTTTGCCCTGAGCAGAATGGATGCTATAAATATATTCTGATGACTATAAAGTGAGCATCAGTAATAAGTTTGATCCTAAATACCATGGCAGAGTCCAAGGAAACTTTTGTATGTAGGAACAAATGGAATTTAATAGGTAAACATGCAAGTAATCTTGTGCCTATTTTCTTTCTTGGCCAGATGGAGAGTAGAGGGGGGAAAGTGCTTGTTTGTTTCCTTGCTTTTGAGTTCATTGGGATTATTTGAAAACTTTAGCTGAATATTTGAAAATCTAGGCAAGTTCTGTATTTTCTGGGTGAAAATATTGGCTTTATCAAGAAAAAAATATAGAAAAGGTCATGATAAAAAGCCCCTAAACTGGCGGTGGCGGTTTTAGAACTGTTCAAGTCCTCACCCTACAATGACTTATTTCTACTTTATCTTGAAGTTGTGGAGAGACAGGAAAAAGTAACAAAGGAACATGTTTTCCAGCCCTGAAGTTGCTCATTCAAAAGTACCAGTCTTCTTTATTCTAATGACAGAGATTGTCACCAACATGGTAATCTTTTTTTTTTTTTTTTTTTTTTTTTTAAATGAGTGGATTTACTGAGTTTCTTTTAGAACAGTGATTGACATGAAATAGCAGTGGGGATTATAACAGAAGAAAAGTTAGTAGGATCTACTTAAATAAGGCAAGAAACTCCAGCTAGGGCTTTGACTGTACTGGCTGAAAAGTATTTAGCTAATGAATTATTCCAAAAGAAAAAGTACAATGAGGAGAATCCTTTCCTCATATTAGTTCAGAATTGCTTAGCATGTTTCAAAAGTCAAAGATAAACTCCTGACTGGGACTCCTTTTTTCATCTCAGGGAAATACAGTCTTAATACAGTACTACTGCATTGTGCACAGCAAAAACTATAATTGCCAGGATATCTCTGCTACTGTATTAGAACTCATCATATCACAATCAAGACAGGAGCAGAATTACTCAGTTTTCAAGTGCTAAATTGCTTTATAGTCTTACTGAATAAAAACTGGTGATCTTAGAAAGAAAAACTGTACATTACCTGTATTGCCACTTGCTGCTGCTATTTTTATTTATTTCATAAGAGGTGGCAGTTCATGTTATACAGGAGAGTTTATTTTTGCTAGGGTTCTCTGCTTGCAAGGTTGTGCCCCTCTCATGGTCATTTATTTACTTGTCTGATTCCTCGCAGCCTGAAGTTCTGGTCATGTTCAGAGGAGGTATAATAACTGGATTGCAGGTTTTGCACATCATAGGCACATGAGCAATAGGAACAAAGAAAATGAGAATTTACTAGAGCCACTCCAGAACAGGAAGCTGGAGCTCGCTTAAGCCATATGAAGATGCACTTAATTGTGCCCTAGTTTTAAACAAAAGTTACTGTGGCTACATGCTCTCAGCTTTCACACATCACTAGTGAAGTGGAGCAGACTGTGCATAAGCACTTGCTATATTCTGCATATGGCTGATTGGAGGAGCTGTTAGCAAACATTAGAAAAATGTTATAACATCCTAAGTGGATACCCAAGGTTGTTCTGTGCCTTATATGTGGTTTTATAATAGTGTCCAGGTGATGAGAGTGATGCCCTGGTGACTATCTGCATTGCTTTAAATGTGACCCTATAAGCTGCTGTCCTAGTGGGACAAGGAGCAAACTGCTCTTTTGTTTTGGCAGCATGTGATGCTGAGAAGACTGGCTTATAGCTCAAAAAAAGTATAATTTGTGCTGTTTCTGTTTCTATGCAGGTAGTCAATACAAAATTATCTTAGTAGAAGCAAACCTGTATATCCTGAGGTGGAGAGAAGGAAGCACTCAATATGTATGACTGTAATTCAGCGAATAGAAAATAGAGTGATTTTTATGGTGCCCCATCAGTAGTTCTGTATGTCATCTTTGTGGCTGTCATAGAAGCACTAAGTCTTAAAAAGAGGTGAGGGAAGAGTAGGAAATTGTGCAAGATCATCAGTGTACATTCACATGACTGATGGCTGATTTTTTTAAAAAATAATTATTATGTTATGCAACTTTCATAAACACTGTTGCTCTGGAGTTTTGACCAGATACTTTGAAGGAAATATTATTTAAAAACAAGAGGGAGTGCAATTAGAAGATGAGATAGAAGGAAATTTGGGTCATCTAACACCAAGGATAGGAGCACTTGCAGTCGTAGTACAACCGGTCATTTCCTATAGACCTCTGTGGCTGCTCTGATGTTGAACAGAAAATGCTCTCCTGTTCTTTCCTCTTCTTCATGGATCAATAATTAAATAAAAACATTTTTACAAGCCTCAGAGCCCTGTCCCATTCTGGTGTTCTTTATTAAATTGACCATTAGGTTTTTCAGAGGAAGGGAAGGAACAGCAGCCACTTACAGTAGGCATGCCCAGAGCTTGAGATCATGATGGCATTGTTTTTGTAGATTAAATTAATATGATAATGCTTAGAGGTAGAAATGCAGTTGCAATCATAAAAAAAGCACATCCTTCACTTATTTTCAACAGACAGCCTCCTGTCTTTTTTCTATGACACATGCAGGTGTGATACTCAGCAGTAAGAGAAGATCATTAATTCTTTCCTTGAAAGGCTCAGTTTTGAAAAAGCTAGCGTTCCCCTATAATGACCTTCTTGCTGCCTTATGATACTCTGTAGGAAGAGAAAATCAGCAACTTTTTCCTTGAAAGGCTCAAATTTGAAAAGCTAGACTTCTCCTACAGTGACCTTTTTGATGCTTTACTCCCATCTCCCTTTCATTATTTCTGTTCTCCTGGGGCTTGAAGAAAAATGCATACACCTTAAGTTAGGGAAAAGCTCTGTGACAGTACAATTCACAGGTGGAGTTTAAGGAAGGTGAACTAAGGGACACTGAATCTGTAATTTCTTTCATGTGTTCCACACATTTGTGCAATACAGAGCTGGAAGGGCCTTCCCAGGCTCCCTGGAGACACCCAGAAGGCTTCATAGAAGAAGGCAGTAATTGCAGCAAGTATGCTGCCATCTGAAGGACAGCCCCAAGAAGATTTTCAAACCACAGCTGAGGAATCTGTGTCAAGGTAGTTTGACAGCAGAGGAGGTGCCTGCATGAGCTCATCAGCTCTGTTCTGCAGTTCTTGTGGAAGCCTTGAGCAAGACACTGAATTTTGAGGGCTAGGATTTGTTTCAGGCATTGCTTTACTCCTGGTTCTGGGCTTATGGCTTGAACAGTAAAAGTGTTTCACAGGTGATTGAAGGCCTCTGTTGACGGTCAGTGACCTGGTCCATTGAATTTGATTTTCTTGCTCAACTGTTCTTGTAGAATGATGGTTTTATTTTGGGTAATCCAGTGTACAGAAATGATTTCCATATCTGCAGACGTGTGAAATGGAAGCTGAAGCCTTGCTCTGGGGCAGGTGAAAGGCATGATGAGGAGTCATTCTGAGGGTAAGGGTGGAATTGGAATAAAATGCTGTGTTAGGATTAGGAATGAGAAATTGAGCACTGGTGAAAATGGGGAATAAGAAAGGTGCAGTAGCTGTGTCTTGACAGCTGAAGTTTAAGACACAGTAGCAACTGGAACTGAGAAAATGTTTGAGGAATCACAACCTTTCTGTTTAGGTGGTTTTTTCCTAAATGAAATTTAGGGGGTTTTGGTTTTGTTCTGATACAGACATGTCATCTGAAAAACCTCAAACTAAAGCTGTAAAGTCTAATGGCTTAGAAGGGATATATTTTTCCAAGACCTTGCATGCCTCTTCCACAATCCTTTAACCTTATTAGACTGCAATCTTCCTGCAGTGGAGTCCTAATGTATTGAAAACTCCTCAAACCTTACTGTTGGTCATCATGCAAATACCCTTACAACATGATACTTCAGATCCAAGCCAGATTTGGAATACCTGTAGATGCCGTAGGTTTGAGAAAGCAGTAATGTATGGATCTGCTAGCAGTGTGTCTTCTTCAGCTGCTGAAGTGCATCCATCTGAAACCTCTGTTTGATGAACTCATTGGGTTTTTTGGTGGTGGTTGGTTGTTTCGTTGGGGTTTTATTTGCTTTTTAAGGCAAGTGGAGAAAACATAATGGAGAGGAACACTGCTTTTGACTGTTCCCAGTGATAGAAATGTGGCCAATCTTTGTTGTCCTGCTTAGATGACCCCTCTTGGACAATAATAAAAATGGTGTCCTATGTAGCAATTCTCAGCAGCATGCTGCCTTTTTATAAAATCTATATTATCAGGCACATTTTACAGAAGGAGAAAGTGTGACACCACTCAATTTACTGACTTGTCCCAAGTGACCTTACAATCCACTCAGAGAGAGGCTGGCCCTCCTCAGTTGTTTGTTCTTAGTAAGGGCAGCATTACTGCTACCTTGTCAGCTGCCACTTGGAAGGTAACTCTGCATCATGTGTTTCTTTTTTTTTTGGTGCTTTTTCATTACAGCATCCTTTTCTGAACATTTCAGTTAATTCTGAACATTTATCTCTGGCTCAGAAAGCTTGCTAGTGCTTGGTTTTTCTTTTTTTTTTTTTTACTTAAGAAGCTCTGAGCTGGGGGAAGTAAAACAAACGTTCAGCAAAGTATGTCCCAATGTAATGTGAAAGCTCCCTGAGATTCATAAGACTTTTTACAATATGACAACATATAGGGCTTATTTTCCTTTCCTGTAACATGTGATTAGCTTGGTGCACTTGGATTGATGCATTAGAAGAGGTTTGGAAAATCCTCCAAAACTGCATGTTAACAATTTATCTGTAATTCAGTGGCACTCAAATTCCATGCGTTACATTATAGTTCATGTGATTAACTGCTGTCAAACTAGGCAAGATTAAGATGTACATGGGGTATCATTCTTTGTTTGTCGAGACGATCATTGACTACCTGAGTTATAGCTGCTGAAACATCACCTGTAGCCATATTATTGCATAATTACAGCTTCTGGTCTTGGTGGCTGGCAAAATGCCTAAATCATCAGATCCTTAGATCTGTTCCTGTTGTAGAAGGTTCTGATATATGAAAAAATTACTAGGTTTTCAAATCAATTCTCAAACATTCTAAATATATTTGTAGTCATAGTTCCATCTGCAGAATGGTATTCAATTTCATATAGTGATATACCATTTGTCTCTGTCCTGATGATTAGTAATCATGTACATGAAGTTTGTAGCACTTTTTCTGCACTGAATAAGATTAGATCACAGGCTTGCTTACAGCTGAAAATTGATTTATTTGATTTGGTGTTTGCTTTCTTTACAAAACTTGCATAGTTAACTGCATGGAAGGCATGATATCTGTATTAAAACTATTCAGTAGCATTTGCTTGAACTTAACAACTCTGTTGCAGTCACAGTCTTCTTCAATTTACTTGTGTATGAAATGGAGATAATAACCTATTGACTTTTCACTGTTGCTTCAGGCTTGATCAGGAGTTGCAAAATGCTGTCATACCTAGCAATGGAAGTCAGTCAGCAAATGCAAAGTAGCCTGGGAAGTCAGCAAGTGTATTCAGCAGATTTCTAGCTGGTAGAAGTAGAGTGGCCCAGCCTTGGATTTTAGTGAGGAGTGAGCAACCCATAGCATGGAGTAGCTTGTACGCAGGTGCTGACTGGTGTGCTGTAGGCCTGGCACAACACTGGAAGCACAGGCTTCGGAAAACAGACACTTGGTTTTTCTCCTGGGAAATGCAAAACTGAGCAGGTCATGGGGAGAGCTGTCTGATGTGGAAGCAAGATGTTGATGAAAGTCTCACTGTCAGCATCTTGTCTCTTTGCAAAGGACCATCACCCGGCCTCTTCTGAATCCCTACCAGCATCTCCATTTTGGGATGGAAAAATACAGGCTAGTATGCTGCCCTTCTTAGGGGGATAACCTTGCTTAGTCCAGGTATCAATGATGGCTGGTAGAGCTTTTCCTTCAGCAAAAAGAGTTACTTAGATGCTGTGCTTCTAGAGGCAGAGCACCTGTGCTGTGAGGCTGGAGGGGTTTTTTAATGCTATTAATTGCATCAGTGCAAGGAGCCCCACAAAAGGGATTACTGTTCCTGAGTGTGCACTGAGCAAGTAAAAAGTACAGAAAGAATCCCCACTCCAGAGCTCACACAAACTAGCACTGACCTAGCAGCTAATGAGCAAACAAACTAAAAAATGTTAGGAAAACTAATGTAAGTTGTCACCTTGAGTTTTTAAGGTAGTAGTCTTCTGAGTGTTACTGCTCACAGCGCTGCCAGTCAGACTGCTCAGAATAATGTCCCTGCTTCAGTGTTATCCAAGGTCTGCACTGCAGCCACACAGAGGAGACCTTTGATGGGCATTATTTTACTAGAACATTTTTATATTATTCTTTTTACTGACTTGAAGATTAAGATATATGCTGACTAGGCTCATGCTGAAGGGTTCTGCATTAGCTCTCTGATCAAAATTTAGTACCACTGTCTACCATAAAAATTCATTTTGAGAGGTATCCAACTTGAACAGTTCCAGAATACATTTGTCATTGTAGCTTAGAAGCATTCAATGTTTTTGATGCATTTTCAATCACTGTTTACAGCACTGTAATGTTTTCACAGCACTTGGCTTGGCGGCTGTAGTCCTTTGCTGCATAGGTGGGTATTTTGTGTTTTTGTTTTTTTTT